>NC_069453.1:33563909-33566409 GCF_026875155.1 Cherax quadricarinatus | reverse complement strand
TCAACTCAAATCAAACACAACTATTCCTTGAGTGTTCAGTGTAAGTGTGGGAACCCCCCGTATAGTCAATTACACACAAAACTCAATAAAGTTCAAAGATATGCATCTAGACTAGTGCTTGAGATAAAAGCTCAAGCTGCAAGAAAAAAATGGAAGAGCTAAATCCCTCAACCTTGGAGTGCCAAGGAACAAGTGAGAATATGATAACAACAAAGAAAATGTAAGAAGATAGAAAAGGAAATACTCATCACAAGGGGAGACTAGAACAAAAGGTAATGGACTTCTGCGCCATCCTTCATTGGATGTGGACATCTCTCTCTCGCCTGAGTATCAGTGACAAATTTCCCCGTTCTCTCTGGGACGCTTGTCCTCATCTATTTTGCCCACCGGGCACTCAACAGGAGGGACACCTGTACATCGGCTTACTTTTAGCCAGCTCCATTTTTTCCGCTCTGCGGAAAATTCTTTATTGGTCTTTGGTGGGAAGCCAGTTACTGAACTCAGGTGGGAGTGTGGGCATCCCTCTGCTGGGGCTTGGCAATGGGGTCTACTGGATCTAATTGGAAACTTCAAGTTTCTATCTCTGTTTACAAAGGAACTTTTGTTCCTCTTCTCTCATCGCCCAGCCTTGGGCAACAAATCTTCCTCGTACCATCGAGAAGTTGGGCTCGATATAGCTTATGCTGTCAGTGGCCCTCATAAACCCAACAAAGAAGAAAGAACAAAAAGTAATATGTAGAAATTGAATAACCAATATGCAGTGTTTATATCCTCTGAGGAAACCGGTAATAATGTAAATTGCTTATCACCCAAGAAGTTACAGATCTCTACAAATGGAAATAAATTAGCTGTTTCCTGTATCAGCTATCAATATACACACACTCATTTCATATCCTCTACCTCTCCCACTGCAGCGTCAGGGTTAAAATGTAAGGAAACGAGATAATGTCTATATACAAATAATTTATCAACCTGTGAGTAGCAAGTTGTGGTCCTGTCACTGTGGAAGAAGGACTCTGCCAAGAGATATGTCATATTATCATACTGATAAATTAACCTCAAAATTTGCAATATTAATGCAACCCTCTAATAATAATCTACTATACAGTGTTATTTATACATTTATAAATGTAATGAGCAGTAACTTTCCACACATGAATTGTTGGAATCCCTGAGGATACATCATTGACTGATATTTTTGTTGGGTTAAAGGGTTGTGGTAGCCTGGAATTAGGTACTGTTGAATGAAGAGTTGAAATGGCCAAAGGGCCATCACGATCCTTCAGTCCAACAATAACAACACCATGCAGTGATGTATCATGGGAAGAGGGGTTACTCTTAATGTATTTATTTCATAAAAACTCGACTTGTGGCTGATAACGTACAACAGGCAACAAAGTTCAAATCCAAAGTAAACATGACTGGTAGTTGAATGTAAAGAGGCAAGTACAGAAGCTACAGTTTTATTCCCTCCAAACTCAAATACACAACTACAGCAAATGAAATGGTGTAGTACTCAAAATATCATAGAGCACAACAGGTAAAGGTTACATTATCAAGGAAGACTACAAATTAATATAATAATCATTACCTTCTCTTTTTTCAATATCCTTTCTTTGATTATTTGTGTTTTTGGCAGCCCCTTCACTGTTGGGTCTGCTCCCTTCCTTGTGATCACCCCATCCTTCCGACGAGTTTTGAGTAAATTCTTGGTTTCCCTCTGGTTTGGACTTGGAAGCAGAATTTACTGAAACAAAAAATAGTCTATAATCTATATTGTGCTAATAAACATGCATGCACCTCATAATTATATACTATACTTTATTTCTATGTTGAACAGTATATAATTATACTCTTCTCTAGCATCCTATTTCCTGAAACCACCAAAAGCACCCATCCATGGAGTATGTATGTACTTATCTATATGTGGTTGCAAAGGCCGAGTCACAGTCCTTGGCCCCGCCTCTTCATTAGTCACTACTAGGTCCACTCTCTTCCAGCTCCAAGAACCTTATCATACCTCATCTTAAAGCTATGTATATGTATGTGTGTGCATGCACATGCACATACACATTCACCTGTGTCACAAACCTACTCGAGTTTTATGACAAGGTAACTGAAGTAAGAAATGAGAGGGAGGGGTGGGTTGACTGCATTTTCTTGAACTGCATGAAGGCCTTCGACACAGTTCTTCACAAGAGATTAGTACAGAAGCTAGAGGAACAGACATATATAACAGGAAGGGTACTGCAATGGATCAGAGAATACCTAACAGGGAGGCAACTGCGAGTCATGGTCCATGATGAGGTGTCACAGCGGGCGCCAGTGACGAGCGGGGTCCCACAGGCGTCAGTCCTGGGACCAATGCTATTCTTGGTATATGTGAACGACATGACGGGAGGGATAGACTCAGAAGTGTCCCTGTTTGCAGATGATGTGAAGTTAATGAGGAGAATTATATCAGACACGGACCAGACAGGTCTACAAAGAGACCTGGACA
>NC_069453.1:33511409-33561409 GCF_026875155.1 Cherax quadricarinatus | reverse complement strand
GCAGGAGTAATGACAGACACCAAGAATAAAATGAAAGAAAATATAAGCAGATGTAAATCAATTTTACTTTTCATATTGACTCAATACCTTTACCAGTATCATTCAAACATTTAACCTGGATGGAATGCTCCTATATGATGCAATCAAGACAAGGGTTAGCAAAGATAAATAATAAAATATATTAAGGTGATCTTATGTCTCAAGAAACAAGAGCAGTTTGGCAATTAATTGGATCTCACCTTTGGGAGGGGTAGGAGGTGGCTTCTTTTCAACAGGTTTACCAATCCCAATTTTTCCAGCACCCATATTGGCCAGGATGGCCCCCAGCCCACGCTGAACCATCATTTCCCGAGCTAAAAATAGATGTACGGTGTAACATTCATAAAATAAAACTTCAACACTACAGGTGTACATAGCATATAAATATACATACAGTATATACATATTTTATTTTCATTATATAGGGGTTCCATCTCAACAGTCTTATGAGGTCCAATAATTTCAGAAATTAAACAAAATGAGCCTATGCATCTTGATTTATGATTCAGTAGCTGCCTAAATAATGTAGGCACTTTTGCATATTTGCCTAATAGAAAATTTAACCTCTTCTCAAAAAGTATATAAAGGCAGGCCCTGCTTTACAGCATTTAGGTAGTATAGCAGTTTTCATTATATCCATTCTTCATTTATTCCGGCTTCCTACAATAAATATATTTACCACTCACTATAAGCTAAGGATGAAAATATTTTAAGGTAAGTAATGGGTGTACTGTATATACATTTTTTTAGGCCTAACTATATGGCTCATTTATTATATGATAGTTAAAATATGCAATCAGGTTTTTATATGTAGTATTTGAAAGTGAAAAAAGGCTATGATTCACTTCACAACAATTTTTACTTTGCAGCAGCAGCCCAGAACCTAACCTGCTGTATAAGCAGGGCTCTCCTGTACTGCTACTTTTAATCATCCAACTTGAAAATTCACAAAAAAAAAAAAAAATATCACTGACACCAGTTACAATTTGTGCATTTATAACATCTCTACTGGCACATTAGGTTAGAGTTAATGTAAATTGAATAAATAAGAACATAAGAAACATTTGTTGAATTAGATCAATATACAAACATAAGAAATATCCTTGAGCTAAAAATAAAGGAAGACTGCAGCAGGCATATTGGAATAAACTTCCCAAATTCAACTCTCTCACCCACATACTTGTTCAGCCTGTTCTCCAGTAGTAAACACATGTACACAAAGAACTCACACATTGGAGAATGAAACTCATGACAATGTTTCAGTCTGACTTTGACCATTGACAAGTCACACACAAGTGGGAAAGAGATGGAGGTAATATACACAAGAGGAAGGTGTGGTAATATACACGAAAGAAGGAGGAAGAGGGAGGAGGAGGAAGGAGGGAGGAGGAGGGAGGAGGAGGAAGGAGGGAGGAGGAGGGAGGAGGAGGGAGGAGGGGGAGGAGGGAGGGAGGAGGGAGGAGGAGGGAGGGAGGAGGGAGGGAGGAGGGAGGGAGGAGGGAGGAGGAGGGAGGGAGGAGGGAGGAGGAGGAGGGAGGAGGAGGGAGGGAGGAGGGAGGGAGGAGGGGGAGGGAGGGAGGGAGGGAGGAGGGAGGGAGGAGGGAGGGAGGAGGGAGGGAGGAGGAGGGAGGGGGGAGGAGGAGGAGGAGGAGGAGGAGGAGGAGGAGGAGGAGGAGGAGGAGGAGGAGGAGGAGGAGGAGGAGGAGGAGGAGGAGGAGGAGGAGGAGGAGGTAGTAGTAGTAGTAGTAGTAGTAGTAGTAGTAGCAGTAGTAGCAGTAGTAGCAGTAGGAGCAGTAGGAGCAGTAGGAGCAGTAGGAGCAGTAGGAGCAGTAGGAGCAGTAGGAGCAGTAGGAGCAGTAGGAGCAGGAGCAGCAGCAGCAGCAGTGCAGCAGCGGCAGAGATGACAATAAGAGTCTTTCTACTGCCAGAGCCCGGCCATGGGCCAGGCTCATCTGGTGTTTGCCTGGTCAACCAGGCTGTTGCTGCTGGTGGTCCACCAACCCACATATTCATCACAGCCTGGTCGATCTGGCACCTGGTGAAGATACTTGTCCAATTTCCTTTTGAAGACTTCTACACTTCTGCAAGATGTTGCATAATCTGGCACCACAGATACTGATACAATACTCCCTTATTGTGCCCACTGCACCTTTGCTTTTCACTGGGTTTATTTTGCACTTCCTTCCATATCTTTTGATCCAGTATGTTAAGGCACTGTGCAGATTTGGGACCAGGCCCTCGATTGCTTTCCAGGTATATATTATCGTGTATCTCTCTCTCCTCCGCTCCAGTGGGTACATACAGCGTAACCCTGGTGTTTGAACGTATGGGACCTCTAACAAACTGGAGTCCAAACAATTTTGTTCAGAAAAAATTGGCTCGGTCTTTGAATGTTTTTCCTGGAGTCTGAATGTGCCAGCTTGTTTAAAGCTCAGTTGTAAAAAACTTTATACAAAAGCCATTTCAAAAGTGCTATGAAGTGACCTCTGACACTGAACTAACTCTCAGACTTTTAGAAGAGTCAGTTCAACATCCTCCAGTGTGTGAGGCTGATAATTAAAGCCTAGGAAATACCATCTCAGACATCAAACTTTTCACTGTTCAAATATCACCGAGGACTTAGATGATTTAGTGAATAAGTCACTCTGTCTGACTTTTTTGGGTTATCCTAGGTACTTTACACATATGCTGCTATGTATGATAGTCTATGTAATTGTATTTGCGTATACTTGAATAAACTTACTTATTCCAGCTCTGATATTTCTCCTGCCCTCAATGGGGCCTACCTGGAGTATACCTGGAGAGGGTTTTGGGTCAACACCCCTGCGGCCTGGTCTGTGACCAGGCCTCATGGTGGATCAGGTCCTGATCAACCAGGCTGTTACTGCTGGCAGCACGCAACCAGACATATGAACCACAGCTGTCACAGATGAGCAATACGAACCACAGCAGTTGAGCAGTATGAACCACAGGCCGTCAACACTTGAGCAATATTCCAAATGAGGAGCACGAGCGATTTGAAAAGTGTCACCAATGACATTATTTCCCTTGTTTTGAAGGTTATCAAGATAAACAAGGACAGCAGGTACAAGGAAACACGAACAAAGTTTCCACCCGTGTCCAAGATTGAACCTGGACACTGAGTGTGAGAAGAATGTTGCCAACTAATTTTTTTCTTAAGCTTTATTATTATTATTATTATTATTATTATTATTATTATTATTTATAATAAATTTAGGAGCTAAACCCATAACTCATACAGCCCTACATTAAGTAAGTTTATTTAGACACAGGTACACATATTATTATCTATGGGGGGGGGGATGGAAGGTATTCTGGCTTAATTCAGGTAACTGGAGCACAGATCCAATTCCCTAGATCAAGAGTCCCTCACCAGCATCAAGGAACCTCCCTTGAGGGGACAGGTACACATAAGTATAATTATCATACATAATGTAAATTACCCATCAAGATAACGGCCAAAAAAAAGTCAGACTGACTTGTTTCCACTGAAGTGCTTAACTTAAGAACATAAACGTTAAACAACTGTTTTTTTTAGCTTATACTGTGGTGTGGTGTAAGATGGTACACAAGTACAGTGTCGTGGTGGTTGCTGAGGAGCACTGGGAGGTGAGTGCTGAGCTACACTATATACAAGAAACATTAACTAGCGAGGAAAATGCTGACCAAACGTGGCGGGCGAGGACCGGAGTGGCGTCCCACTTCATCACTGTTCTACACACCTTTATCATCAGCCATGCTTGGTGATGTTGGTGTGGGCAGGTGCGTGAAGTGTTGTTGGTGTTGACTAGAGTGGTTGAGAGGGTGGGGAGTGTGTTGTAGTGGTGGTAATGGTGGTAGTATCAGAGCTGCAACAACCTCCCTCTTGACACAACAACAACAACCATCAACCAACCTTCAACATGTACACCTTCATAAACAATAATTATCACTCATTATTATCACCTTATCCATATTACTTACTAGAATTATATTACATTTTAATGCATGACGAGTTGTAGCTTACTAATATATTTAATATATAAACATCTAAATACCTTTATAATAATTGATGAAAAATCAATCATTTCTCGTCCATTAACGGCTTAATTTCTACATCTGATAGTTTTTTTCAGACTTATACTACTTATTACAGTTCATATGTGACTTCTTAATATTGGAATTGTAAATAAGAAAATAGTAGTATATGTTTATTAAGATGTTTGTCCTTGACGGCCATGATGGTGGGGTCAGAAGAGGCGCCACAATATATTAAATTAATATATCTCCACTTCCCTCTCTCCTTCCTCTTATAGTCACATTAACTCTTCCTTTTAATTATGCTGCTATCTTTCTTACCCTCTAATAACATTCCACCACATGTAGGTAATTACACAGCCTTCAGTGTACAAACATCACAATTAACACCTTTAAGAGGCACTAATTTCCCCAGTCTTCTAATAACATGTTATTTTTCCACTATAATCTACCTTGTCCATAATTACTATCATATTTGCTTTGTCTGTTTCGTAATGTGAAGTCTAAAATCTTTCCTTAATTCATGATATAACTTAACAAGTGTTGTTATAGAGGCCTGAGTAAGGCTCAGACCTCTACAACACTATTGTCTCAGATATTTAAGTTATATCATGAATTAAGTAAAGATTCTAGACTCCAATTTACAAAACAGACAAAGCTAATGTGATAGTAATTATGTAGAAGGTAGATTATGGTGGAATAATGAACATATTATTTTGGAGACGGGAACTTACGTCACCTTAACATTTATTCACCATAACTACAAAAATTCAATGTGATTTCACACTGATCGCATTGTATTTTTTTAATTGTTAAAATTTAACACATTGTGAGACTAACTGCCCCCGTCTTAATATAACAGCTACGGTTTTAGAGCTTCTCCAATAATAATTAAAAAAAAAACCTGATCAGATTTACATTCATTTTTTTTCCAAATCACAACATGATCAATATTCTGAAAAGCCCATAAAAGGGGCAATAAATAAGCCAAAACTTATAATAACAATAAAAACCACATATAAGTAAGTAAGTAAGTAAGTAAGTAAGTTTATTCAGGTATACACAAATACAGTTACATAGAATTATCATATATAGCAGCATATGTGTAGAGAACCTAGGATAACCCAAAAAAGTCAGACAGAGTGACTTATTTCCATTGGGGTCCTTTTACCTTATTATTATAGTATAAAGGTTATAATATTTTCTTATTGTTCTACAATGAAGATAACATCTTATTATCATACTAAAAAGACTATCTGCGACACCAAGGTCATTAAGACTATCTACAATACGAGGGTCATTACAAGGAATAAGGTAAAATTTACACGTATGTTAGCTAAAAAATAGAAAATCATTCCCCTCCCTTTCTGTAGCTACATTCATCAGACACCTTTTGGCACTCTTCTTGAACTGGTTCACGCTATGACTGGCTTTGACATGTGCGGGTAGTCTGTTCCATTCCTTTATTGCTGTACAATAAAAGGTGTTTGAAGCCTGGCCACTGACTGTGGGTACTACAAAGTTGTACCCACAGTCAGTGGCCAGGCTTCAAACACCTTTTAATTATTTTAATTTTTTTAATTATTAAGTGACTATTACAAGATATTAACAGGAAGTTAAAAAAAGTTAAGATACGAGTTACAAGTCCGTAAAATAATAAAAAAATAATTGTAAATCCAGCTAACTTAACCTTACTCCGCCATCAGTATATTTAGCGAACATCCGGTGTGTCATTTGTTTACATCCGGTGCGTCATTTGTTTACATCCGGCGTCATTTGTTTACATCCGGTGCGTCATTTGTTTACATCCGGTGCGTCATTTGTTTACATCCGGCGTCATTTGTTTACATCCAGTGCGTCATTTGTTTACATCCGGTGCGTCATTTGTTTACATCCGGCGTCATTTGTTTACATCCGGTGCGTCATTTGTTTACATCTTCTGCGTCTTGTGTGCACGTGTCTTAATAATAATAATAATAATAATATCTTTATTTACTATAAGTACATGTACAAGGTATACAGTCCTAGCTGACAAAAATGACATACTACTATATAGAAAGTCCCTTGTTATGCTCCGCATTTTGGGGCAAATTAGGTTAGTGTCCCAGGATGCGACCCACACCAGTCGACTAACACCCAGGCACCCATTTTACTGATGGGTGAACATAGACAACAGGTGGAAAGAAACACGACCAATGTTTCTACTCTGGCTGGGAATCGAACCCAGGCCCTCGCCGTGTGAAGCGAGAGCGTTAACCACCAGGCCACCAGAGCTTTAACAGTTCACACTGATCGACTTTCACCCGCTGCTTCTCCTTACTGTACCTTAATTTTCACTTCTATCACTCAAAATAAATATTTGCTCTTGAAATAACTGTTTATTCCGTAGTGTGGATAGTTTGTAAGTCTCGTGATATGTAATCTCTAAATTTATATTGAACATCCTACAGTCATATTCCAGGATTTTTATTAATAAACTATCATATTCCAATGTGAAGGATGGTTTTTTTCTTGTTATATTCCACTGTGAAGGATGTTTTTTTCCTTGTCATATTCCACTGTGAAGGATGTTTTTATCCTTGTTATATTCCACTCTGAAGGATGTTTTTTTCCTTGTCATATTCCACTGTGAAGGATTTTTTTCCTTGTCATATTCCACTGTGAAGAATGTTTTTTATCCTTGTTATATTCCACTGTGAAGGATGTTTTTTCCTTGTTATATTCCACTGTGAAGGATTTTTTTCCTTGTTATACTCTGCTGTGAAGGATGTTTTTTTCCTTGTTATATTCCACTGTGAAGGATGTTTTTTCCTTGTTATATTCCACTGTGAAGGATTTTTTCCCTTGTTATATTCCACTGTGAAGGATGTTTTTTTCCTTGTCATATTCCATCGTGAAGGGTGGTTTTCCCTTGTCACAATTAATTATGAAGGATGGTTTTTTTCCATGTATTCCATTGTGAAGGATGATTTTTTTCCTTGTCATATTCCATTGTGAAAGATGGTTTTTCCTTGTCATATTCCATTGTGAAAGATGGTTTTTCCTTGTCATATTACATTGCGAAGGATGGTTTTCTTGTTATGCTCCATCACACATGATGGTTATGGTAAGTAAAGGTAGGTTAGTAGGCTAGGTTATGTTAGGGCAGGCAGGCTGGGTTAAAGTAGGCTAGGTTAAGATAGGCTAGAATAAGATAGGCTAGGTTATATTAAGCTAGGTTAGGCTAAGGAAGACTAGTTTATGTTTAGGTAGGCTAGGGTATGTTAGGGTAGGTTAGGTTATATTAGGGTAAGCTAGGTTATGTTAGGGTAGGCTAGGTTGTTAGGCTGTTATGCTAGGTTATGTTAGGGTAGGCTAGGTTATGTTAGGGTAGGCTAGGTTATGTTAGGGTAGGCTAGGCTATGTTAGGGTAGGCTAGGTTATGGTAGGGCAGGCTAGGTTATGTTAGGGTAGGCTAGGTTATGTTAGGGTAGGCTAGGTTATGTTAGGGTAGGCTAGGTTATGTTAGGGTAGGCTAGGTTATGTTAGGGTAGGCTAGGTTAAGGTAGGCTAGGTTATGTTATGCTAGGCTATGTTAGGGTAGGCTATGTTAGGGTAGGCTATGTTAGGGTAGGCTATGTTAGGGTAGGCTAGGTTATGTTAGGGCAGGCTAGGTTATGTCAGGGTAGGCTAGGTTATGTTAGGGTAGGCTAGGTTATGTTAGGGTAGGCTAGGCTATGTTAGGGTAGGCTAGGTTATGTTAGGGCAGGCTAGGTTATGTCAGGGTAGGCTAGGTTATGTTAGGGTAGACTAGGTTATGTTAGGGTAGGCTAGGTTATGTTAGGGTAGGCTAGGTTATGTTAGGGCAGGCTAGGTTATGTTAGGGTAGGCTAGGTTATGTTAGGGTAGGCTAGGTTATGTTAGGGTAGGCTAGGTTATGTTAGGGTAGGCTAGGTTGTTAGGGCAGGCTAGGTTATGTTAGGGTAGGCTAGGTTATGTTAGGGTAGGCTAGGTTATGTTAGGGTAGGCTGTTATGGTAGGGTAAGCTAGATTATGGTAGGCAAGGATAGGTTATTAGGCTAGGTTAGGTTATAGTGGCTTAGGTAACCTAACTACTCCTTAACCTAGCACCTTCAAACACAAGCCACCCCAGCTTAGACGAGCAAGACACAATTAAGTTTGGTATCTTTACTGAAGAGACCTTTGGTCTCCTTAGCAGGATTCTTCAGTTGAAATACAGACAGAAGTGGAGGTGGTAAGTCCCTCAGCCTTGGCCTGTGTTCAGTGATACAAACAATGGAGCTGAATAGGGCTTAGGAACTGACCACCTCACATCACATCTGCTGTTTTCTTTGTATTTCGACTGAAGAAGGCTGCTAAGCAGGCGAAAGATCTCGTCAACACACATACCAAACTGATGCACATGTGTTTTACTCATGAAGGCTAGGGTGGATAGTCTAGGAAGTAGTTAGTAGCTCGTTGACGGGGAGTGGGAGCCCAGGGGCCCAGGGGCCCGGGGGATGAAGGGGCCCCGGGGCCCTGGTGGATCCAAGGGCCCGGGGGCGGCGAGGGTGACCGATGAAAGACATTCCAACCTGATGAAAAACATTTAAATTAGAAGGTCGAGAGAAATGGCCACCGCTGTCGATGCTCTTTTTTCCACTTCGACTTCAATCATCTATACTGACAGTAGATGTAAACAAACTCCAGCTGATTATATGACACGACGGCGGCCGCTGACCGCTGCACCACCTGCTGCTGCTGCTACTGCTGCTGCACCACCTGCTGCTGCTGCTACTGCTGCTGCACCACATGCTGTTACTGCTACTGCTGCTGCTACACCATCAGCCTCACATCACACGCTCCTCCTCACATAACTTTAACACAGCTGGTTGAGGTTTTTATGATAAGGTTTGTATTTCAGTGACTAGAGGTGTCGTATGTTTATTGTCATCATCATCTTCCTGACCTGACTTAGAACACATTATTATTATTATAATCAAGGGGGAAGCGCTAAACCCGGAGGATTATACAGCGCCTGGAGGGGGATGTGGAAGGCATTCAGGCTTATTTCGGGGAACTGGAGCACAGATCCAATTCCCTAAATCAAGAGCCCCTCACCAACATCAAGGAACCTTCCTTGAGGGGGACTTAGAGCACAACTATATCTCACATGAAAATTGTTCTGATTTAAAAATTTTAGTAGATTAAGATAATTGTAATTGTGTCAAAACATGGATGGAATCACATGAAGGTACATTGTAGAAATTTACAGCATTAATATGCAAAAGCATCTATAAACTTAGTCTGAATAAAACATACTTAGAAGTAAGCTGGTTTAGATACTTATTCTCCTTTTTTGTTATAAAACACAAAGTGTTGGCAGCATAATGCAACTCCTGATACTGAGTAATAATTTCACTTTGCCAAGTCTCATTTGACAATAAATAATGGTTGGGAATGGAAAGTTAGAATTTAAAGCAGAAACATCATGTTGTCTACCTCATTATTAATGATAAATTCATCAATTCATTTCAGCCAACACTGACAGGCAGCTAGTTGCCCAAACACAAGTAAATATTGAATGTATTTTCAGTTGTGTCATGTTTGATTATTTCAGTTTGCATATTTGTGGTTAAGCATATGTTTTTAAAGGATTATGCAACCTACCCTAACCTATAAACCAATCGCTACCACACTGCCATGCCAGTAATCCCTAACAAATTATTCACTTCACAGCTACGGGACAGATAGCCACTTTATTCATTAATAAATTCCCTATGATATTTTTTCAGTTTCAAGAAAGAAAGAATTACCAACAAATTTTATTTAATGCAATTAGTTCTAAGTAAGTGAGTAAGTTTATTCAGGTACAGGTACATATAAATACAGTTGCATAAATTATCATACATAGCAGCATATGTGTAGATAAATAACAAAAAGGCACAATACCGTGACTGGAACGATACACAAATAACCCGCACATAAAAGAGAGAAGCTTACGACGACGTTTCGGTCTGACTTGGACCATTGACAAAGTCACACTAACCAGAGGTGGAGCAGGACGACTATATATAGGCAGGAAGAGGTGGTGGTAGTAGTAGTAGTACAAGAATTGTATATAATACCGACAAGATGAAATCAAGACACATGCACAACACCCGAGCATCCCCATCGAAACGTCTACGATGGGGATGCCCGGGTGTTGTGCATGTGTCTTGATTTCATCTTGTCGGTATTATATACAATTCTTGTACTACTACTACTACTACTACTACTACTACCACCACCACCTCTTCCTGCCTATATATAGCCGTCCTGCTCCACCTCTGGTTAGTGTGACTTTGTCAATGGTCCGAGTCAGACCGAAACGTCGTCGTAAGCTTCTCTCTTTTATGTGCGGGTTATTTGTGTAGCATATGTGTAGATTACCCAATGGAAATAAGTCAGACAAAGTGACTTATTTCCATTGGGGGCCTTGTAATATCTTATTATTTAAATCTTAACAGTTAAAAATGCTAAGTAACTCAACTATGTGAAAAGTATTTACAATACAAGGAGTTATACTAGGAATAAGATAAACTGAGTTATTTACATTAACATTAAAGAGAGGATCAGATCACAGTAATAGGTACATAAATGTTGCGGTAATAGGTACATATATTTTAGCTGTACAAGAAATCATTCTTCTCCCTTTCTGTAGCTTCATTTATTAATCTTTAAACTGTCCAAACGTAGTTCTACGTTTTTTCAACATTTGAAAGTATGTAAAAAAAATGTAGATTTTTTTTTTTTACATTTGAAAGCATGTAAAAAAAATTTTGATCTACTTTTTTTTTTTTTGTTATATTTGAAAATATGTAAAAAAAAACATAAATCTACTTTTGGAACACTACGCATGTGAACATAAATCTGTTTGGACAGTTTAAGGGTTAAGTACCTTTTAGCCCTCTTCCTGAACTGGCTCATAATTTGTGAAGTTATGGTAAAAGTTATGCTTTATAACATTCTTTTACTGGTATGCACTCACAAAAATAAATTAGAATTTTCAAGATAAAATGCAAATATATATTGTGTAATTTGCCTGTGTTGTTTTCTTTTCCAGATGATCGTGTATGCCTGTTTATCCCGGTTAGCAGATGGTATTCCACTCTCTGCTACTACAGATTTTGCTAGTGATGCTGATGTACGTGTTAGAGAAGGAAAAAGATGCGTCAAATTACTGAGCAAACAGCTGTCTGAGTTGGGTAAACGAGTGTGTCTCCAGGCTGAAGAAATTACTATACAGTGAGTAGAAGATTCAAGGTGCTCTGATCTTGGATCTAAATGGCATAATACTGTCATTACTAGTGAAGCAAAGACACTTTTGCAGGAAGAGCTTTTATAGGGAAAATATTCTGATCTCTGAATACCTTCGTCAAGTCATACAGAAGATATAAATTACACGTGCTGTACGTATATGTATTCTGGTAGGATATTGTATATTATTAATCCATGTTTATCTTTCATAGATATTTTTTCATTAAGCTAACTTCTTTTACCATCACCCTTGTAACATGAGCAGTTGCATACTTGAAAATGTTTTATAATTTTCAGCTGTGTAGTGGATGACTGTACCGCTTACATGGTTGTGTGTGAGCCCAATTATCCACACATTCTTGCCTTCAGTTTCCTCGATGAACTGATGAAGGAATTTAATGTTCTCTACACTTCCTCTGTTGTTAAATCAGTCAGAAGACCCTATGCATTTATTGAATTTGGTAAGAAAATTTGATTACACGAGTCTATATTGTATTGTTAGGTTCTCTAACTTCAGTAGTGGTATTTTAAGATGGAAGTATGTGCAGTGCAACCCTTTACTTCAAGGTGATGTTTCTTTTGGTGACAAACATTGCCATTGATTTGTAAAGCTTGTCAGGTCTTCTTATGAGGTTTTCTTAACATACTTGTTGGGAAGCCTACCATTCCAAAATAATAGTAATATTACTTACAGTGTTCTTTAACCCTTAAACTGTCCAAACGTAGATCTACGTTTGCACCGCTAGCACTCTGAACGTAGATCTACATTTTATTTTACGTGCTTTCAAATGTAAAAAAAAAAAAAGTAGATCTACGTTCGGAGCGCTAGCTGTGTAAACGTATATCTGTGTTTGGACAGTTTAACCCTTTCAGGGTCCAAGGCCCAAATCTGGAGTCACGCACCAGTGTCCAAGAATTTTCAAAAAAAAATTTTTTTATTTTTTCTTATGAAATCATAGAGAATCTTTTTGTGAAGGTAATAAAACAAAAAGTACGAAATTTGGTGGAAAATTGACGAAATTATGCTCTCGCGAATTTTGATGTGTCAGCGATATTTACGAATCGGCGATTTTGCCGACTTTGACTCCCATTTTAGGCCAATTACATTATTCCAATCAACCAAATTCTTAGCTATTTCACTAGTATTACTTCTATTCTATCGATTGAGCACAAGAAATCGCCAAGTCAACTGTTTCAACTACAAAATAAAGTGATCGGAAATTGTTAATTTGGCCAATTTAACACAAAGTTCAAAATATTCCAATTTCAAATAGGGTCCAGAATGAACAATGTAGGCATTCCTGGCACTAAACTAACATTTCCTCTGTTCATTAGTTATGTTTTGAGGCTTTACAAATAAATTCCATTTTGATTTTTTATTCACATAATGAATTTTTATTACACCAAAAAATAGAAGATTTACTGTTATGCAATACTGTAATAATTGTATAAATATCATCACCATATTTGTGAATGTATATTAGACCCCCAGCTGACGTGTATTAGACGTGTGAGGTCGTTTGTTTACTCTTGAATATCGGCAAAAATTTAACATTTCTGCTACTTTGAGCTCAGTTTCAAGCCATTTCCAGTGCTAAAACCAATCAAAATCATCTCTATTTCTGTAATATGTCTTCCATTCTATCAAATGAGACCAAGAAATCGCAAATACAACTATAAAAAACATACGAAAAAACACTGCAAAGTTGCTGTTTTAATCGAAAAATCATGATTTCATTTTTTTTCTCTCATTATACACAGTGTGCTGCAGGATCTGTTTTATGTGGTGCACACATACCACATAGATGTATTCTCTCATATCTAGGCCCAAATGTACCACTCACAGTTTATCAGTGAGAGCTGAGCTCATGGCGTAGATCTACGGTTTGGACCCTGAACGTAAAGCCGTAGATCTACGGGACGGACCCTGAAAGGGTTAAGGGTTAAATCTAGAGAATATTTATTGTCATCTTTTTTAAGTATGTATTAGATATTTGCAGATTTAGTTGATAATTGTTTCACATAAAATTTAATTAAATACATTCTTATAAACTTGTGCTCTGCAATGTTTGTATTAAATCTGAGTTTGTAGTAACACTGCCAATCAAATTTCAGAAATTTCTGTCTCCTACCAAGCCAGATTTCATAACAGTACCCATTAGTATTAAGATTAAAATATAATGTACGATGTGTATATCAAACATCTTTTAATAACCAGATGAGTTATGAGACTAGGGGAAGACTTGTATTTTAATATTACTTAGGGAGATGTTTGATATTAGGCAATATATGTTTCAAGAAGAGAGATAAATGCTGCATGTTTACTGTATTGTAAGAGGTATGTTGAAGTATGTAATGAGAGCAGTTTTCTAGACTGCTGCTGGATAAAAGTATATTGTTTAAATTTATTTTTAACTACTGGCCATCTCCCACTGAGGCAGAGTGACCCAAAAAACAAACACTTTCACTATTATTTATGTTTAAATGATTATTACTTCATGTGCAGGGATTTATAAGTCATAAAAATAGGATTAATGCTGATCTCTTTCCAGACACCTTTCTTCAAAAGACGAGGCAGAAGTACAGTAGTACACGAGCACTTGCATCTAGGTTAAACTTGGCAGAAATGACAACAGACCTTAACCTTCACCCACCTTCTTATATGAAAATGCACCAGTTAGAGCCACCACCATCTTCAGCACCTAGTCCACCATGTACCACATCTCCACACATTCCAAAATCTCTTGGCTTATCAAATGGTACCATTGCAAATGGGGTTATCAACAAGGATATTTCAATGGGTATGTTGGAGCATCATTGCGTAATTTTTTTGTTAGTGGTGAGTTGTGTAGAATGTTATTCGCAGTGGTTATGCTCCTAGATTCATTGTGGATAACAAACCCATGAACTTCACTAGTGACTGCTGTTTGTTAGAAAGTTTTGAACAAAAAATATTTGGTTCTAAAATTGAAAAAAAAAAGTTTTGCCCAAAAATGTACTTTATTATAAATTACACAGAAGATACTGTTACATTGTATACTTACAATACTTACAATACTCTCAAAACATAGGTCAGAACTGTATGAAGTATGTTTGAAACATTTGAGAGCTTGTTGATATATATATAAGAGGAACAGGAAAGGACCAGGTACACTGTCTACAGGGATCCCCATCCTTATTTGTTGACTAAATGAGATTCTGTATGTATTATGGCTCTATTGAGGTATGATTGCATGAGGTAATATGAGCGACTCCTTTACGGAGATTTGTGTGGTTATCAGTGTCAGTAAGACTCGTTCATTCTTAAGAGCTGCTTTGTTTAGGACATTTGTATTTTTTATTCTGAATTCATATGAGCAAGAATTCAGTAAACCATGCTTGGTTGTGCAAGAATATAGTTGCTTTTAGATTATCTTAAATATTGTTGATAATGTTGGCCTGTACCATAATTGTAACCCCGAGGGATATCCACCTTTGTGGACAAGTCACTCTGGGTCTTTTGAAAATGTCTGGGAATGTTTAATATTCAAGTTTATTGAACAGAATTGCTGTGGCTTGTACACCCCCACTTTTGAGATCGGAGAATGGGTGCAGTAACGTTTAAGACCATGCTTTTAATTTTTTGGCTTTTTTACAGTGGGTGTTGCATTAAAGCTGAAGCCAGTTCCATGGTATGGTTGGCTGGGGATTGTTTTTGCTGTAGTGTGTGTATTACTCGACATATACAGAGGAGCCGTAGCCATCAATATGTCCAGCCTAGAGGTAAGTTGAAGTACCAGGCTCGAAAATACTTATTTTTATTTTAATATTTCTTTTTTTTATTATTTTTGATGTTGACTTATCTCAGTATATTACTGATGCATAATTCCCTGCTTGAGGTCTTACTTAATGGACTGCCTCATACAGAATTTTCTTCAGATAGTTTTGCTTTTATCCTTTAAATGTACTTTTGGAGGAGCACACCAAATATTGTTTAAAAAATACATGTTTCTTTGTCCATTACACTTGTAAAACAAAAGCTGAATAATTGTCTGTTTGGCTGTCATATTTGTAAAACAAGAGTTGTATATTTGCTTGATTGGCAATCAGAGTTGCATAACAGGAGCTCATACTACTTGTTTGGTCATCACTTGTGTAAACAGGAGTTGAATTGTATACATTTGTCAAGAAATGTGTACTTGTTACTTATTTCATACGGTGGACTTTTTTTTAACCAAATGCTTTTTTTTTTATTTTAAATGTATTGGCCATTCTCACCAAGGCAGAGTGAGCAATATTTGTTTAATACAAATTAGTTCATAAATGTAAATTTAATTTTTGTTATTTGTTGGAGTTGGCAGAACATTTTTTCCTCATTTTGGATTAAATGCATTGATATTTGTTATAAAAATGACCACAGTTTCATGCTTATTTAAAATATAAAAGTATATAAATTTAAACAAAAAGAAATTGATGCATGAAGATAGCCACAGGGGCGTTGACTCCTGAAACACCCTCCAGGTACACCCCTGTCTCTATAGTTTGGATGAGAGCACTAGTATACTATATTCATCAGTAGTCTGGTGAATACAGCAATATCTCCAATTTCACAAATTTTGATCATCCAACATGTTTTGCTGTTTCTGGATTCATGGGGACCTCTAGAAATTGGATGGCACTTTATGGATTTTACTGTATTTGTTTTTTGATGGGATGAAGATAAGCTTTATAGTATTTTTGGGTCACCCTGCCTTGATGGGAGACGGCTGGTATGTTGAAAAATAAAATTGTCTCTGAAAGAGTAATCCCAAATCTGAAACCAAATTTTTATGCTATTTATTTTATTAGTTGTTTATACTTTTGTGTGGGGCATCAAGGGATACAACCCTCCGTTAATTTGTAGGGATAACTGAACAGATCACAAACACCTGGTTTATTTATTTTACAAGGTAGAGCATAGTAACTTTATTTGTGATATATGCCTGTACAGTACATGTTAGGTTGAGGTTGATAATGCATGTACTCATAATTGGTTCTAACACTTAAGTAATTCAGACTGTCTTATATTTGACATATTACTGCTCTAATGAGATGTAATCTGTTTGCAACAGGAACTTGATGGTCCTTCACCTTGGCATGGTATATTCTTCTTGACTGAGATGCTCCTGCAGATTTTACAGGTCAGAGATGAATGTGCCAATTTGGAAATATTTTTTTTTTTTTTTGTAATTTTAAAGCCTATTAAGCCATAGTTGTTAACTGTTGGTTGTATGGAAATAACTACTCCGTCTTTCCCCTTTATTATTTTGTAATTCTCTTGTATGCTTTTTATATAAAGTTTCATAGAGCCAAGTGGTAAATAGTTTATTATGTACAGTGGACCCCCGGTTAACGATATTTTTTCACTCCAGAAGTATGTTCAGGTGCCAGTACTGACCGAATTTGTTCCCATAAGAAATATTGTGAAGTAGATTAGTCCATTTCAGACCCCCAAACATACACGTACAAATGCACTTACATAAATACACTTACATAATTGGTCACATTCGGAGGTAATCGTTATGCGGGGGTCCACTGTATTAGTAATTTTCATGGTAGAGTTCCCCAAGCAGCTATACTTTTATGGGATGAAGATTTTAAAAGTTAATGGTTATGCCATTTCCTTATGAGATTTTATTTATTTTGTTCATTATGGCTGTAAAGAAGGGGAACTGAAACAGTTAGGTTAGGTTAGGTAAGGTTCGTCAGGAAACAGGACAAATGTTTCCTGACGCGGGTCTTAGTCAGATGATGACCCGCCTTTGGAGCTTTTGGTCATCTGACCGAGGCCTTCCGCTGGCTTACCGGTCCACCCTTTTAAAAATTATGGTCATTTATAACCAGTCTATACTGAAACAGTTTTGATTGTTGTAGTCTACCATAGTCCCAATATAGAAACTGTCTCCTTTATTTACATTGTGGGCTTCTTTTCTGGATTTTTGAAACTGTTGGAGCTTGTATTTATGTTTATATTTATTAATGCATAAAAGCAATTTAAAATGAGGAGAGAGACTGAATATAGGAGAAGAAAAGATATTTTTGGTAATAAAGTTATTAGCTCTATATTTTGTGCAGATATATTTTTCTCGAAGCTCCATCCATTAAAAGCATATACACATAATTTCAATTATTATAAAAGTTGTAGAAGATTAAGCATGTTTTTGAACACTAATTTTAGCTTCATATGAAGAGTATATAATGCTGCAAGTAGAAATTATTTTACAATGGATAAGACTTTTTATAGCTCCAAAATTGTCTTAGTTATTTTCAGTATAAGCTTTCAATTGATATGTGATTTCTATTTGTAAGATATGGAGAACAAATAGTGTTACATAACCATTAATTTACATTTGCCTTTGCAGGTGCACATGTTAAGGAAATACAACAAGTTCAGAAAACTTGGGACTCTAGGCTGCACCATCTTCGTGGTAATTTTAAATGGCTTCCTCCTTGATGTAAGGGAAGGATGGATATGCCTTATCTATATCTCCGTATCTTTATCTCTCATGGTTGCAACTTTCCGCAGACCTTTTGAAAGAAAGTTGCCAAGATTTCATGTTTAATTTGTTTCACTCTTTTCTTTAAGACTCAACCTGTGGAATTCTTAATTGATATAAATTTTAGGCCTTATTTTTATGTGGGGAAGAAGTAGGCATATTTCTCTTAAAGGAGGGTATTGTTATAATATTTTGAACCCAGAATTTCATTTTCTATTTAATTTTTAATTTCTTCATTTGTTTTGTAAAATGTACAGCATTATAATTATTAAACTTTTTTTTTCTTTTTATTATCACACTGGCCGATTCCCACCAAGGCAGGGTGGCCACCAAGGCAGGGTGGCCCAAAAAAGAAAAACTTTCACCATCATTCACTCCATCACTGTCTTGCCAGAAGGGTGCATTACACTACAGTTTTTAAACTGCAACATTAACACCCCTCCTTCAGAGTGCAGGCACTGTACTTCCCATCTCCAGGACTCAAGTCCGGCCTGCCGGTTTCCCTGAACCCCTTCATAAATGTTACTTTGCTCACACTCCAACAGTACGTCAAGTATTAAAAACCATTTGTCTCCATTCACTCCTATCAAACACGCTCACGCATGCCTGCTGGAAGTCCAAGCCCCTCGCACACAAAACCTCCTTTACCCCCTCTCTCCAACCTTTCCTAGGCCGACCCCTACCCCACCTTCCTTCCACTACAGACTGATGCACTCTTGAAGTCATTCTGTTTCGCTCCATTCTCTCTACATGTCCGAACCACCTCAGCAACCCTTCCTCAGCCTCTGGACAACAGTTTTTGGTAATCCCGCACCTCCTCCTAACTTCCAAACTACGAATTCTCTGCATTATATTCACACCACACATTGCCCTCAGACATGACATCTCCACTGCCTCCAGCCTTCTCCTCGCTGCAAACATTCATCACCATGCTTCACACCCATATAAGAGCGTTGGTAAAACTATTCTCTCATACATTCCCCTCTTTGCCTCCAAGGACAAAGTTCTTTGTCTCCACAGACTCCTAAGTGCACCACTCACCCTTTTCCCCTCATCTTTCATAGACCCATCCGCTGACACGTCCACTCCCAAATATCTGAATACATTCACCTCCTCCATACCCTCTCCCTCCAATCTGATATCCAATCTTTCATCACCTAATCTTTTTGTTATCCTCATAACCTTACTCTTTCCTGTATTCACTTTTAATTTTCTTCTTTTGCATACCCTACCAAATTCATCCACCAATCTCTGCAACTTCTCTTCAGAATCTCCAAAGAGCACAGTGTCATCAGCAAAGAGCAACTGTGACAACTCCCACTTTACGTGTGATTCTTTATCTTTTAACTCCACGCCTCTTGCCAAGACCCTCGCATTTACTTCTCTTACAACCCCATCTATAAATACAGTGGACCTTTAACCAGTGATGGCATCGATTAACGATAAATATGACTAGCGATACATTTAAATGCAAAAATTTTGCCTCAACTAGTGCTTAAAAACCCGACCAGCGCTATTTGTTCCGTACCATACGCGTCCACTTTGGCCTGAGCGCACCTCACTTGTCCCTTGGGTGTCAGTGTTTACAAGCCAGCCAGCCACCGCAGTCGCTTCCAAACATACAACAACTGGAACATTTCATATTATCACAGCCTTTGTAGTGATTGCACCTGCAAAGTAAGTCACCATGGGCCCCAAGAAAGCTTCTAGTGCCAACCCTACAGCAAAAAGGGTGAGAATTACTATGGAGATGAAGAAAGAGATCATTGCTAAGTATGAAAGTGGAGTGCGTGTCTCTGAGCTGGTCAGGTTGTATAATAAACCCCAATCAACCATCGCTACTATTGTGGGTAAGAAAACGGCAATCAAGGAAGCTGTTCTTGCCAAAGGTGCAGCTGCTGCTGCACCACAGTCAGCTGTTGTTGTTGCTGCACCACCATCAGCTGTATTACTCGAAGATGTGGAGAGAGTGTTGTTCGTGTGGCTTAACGTGAAACAATTACTGAGAAAACGATTAACCCGGAGGGTTAGCCACCCAGGATAACCCAAGAAAGTCAGTGCATCATCGAGGACTGTCTAACTTATTTCCATTGGGGGTCCTTAATTTTGTCCCCCAGGATGCGACCCACAACAGTTGACTAACACCAGGTGAACAGGAAAAAATGCCTGGAACTAGTGCTCATATTGGTGAGGTTAGTGGGGAGGATGTGGAAGAGTTGGTGGAGGAGGACAATGAAGAACAAACCACTGATGAGCTGCTAGATCATCTTCAACAGTAAGAGGCCACACCTGAGGAAACTGCTTTGGAGGAGGGGAGAGAGAAATTGAAGAAGTTGCCTACTTCAAAGATTAAGGAAATGTGTGCAATGTGGCTTAAAGTGCAAACCTTTTTTGATGAAAATCACCCTCACACAGCTATTGCAAGCCGTGCTGGTGACTATTACACTGACAATGTTGTGAAACACTTTAGGATAAAGGAACGAGAGGTACAGGCCTCTATGGACAGATATGTTGTGCGACAGAAGTCCAGTGACTCTGAAGCTGGTCCTAGTGGCATTAAAAGAACAAGGGAAGTAACCCCAGAAAAAGACTTGCTGCCTCAAGTGCTAATGGAAGGGGATTCCCCTTCTAAACACTAACAAGATCAACGGTCTCCCCTCCTCCCATCCCATCAATCATCACCAGATCTTCAATAAAGGTAAGTGTCATGTAACTGTGCATGTCTTCTTCAGTTTGTGTGTATTAAAATTAATATTTCATGTGGTAAAAATTTTTTTTTCAATACTTTGGGGTGTCTTGCACAGATTAATTTGATTTCCATTATTTCTTATGGGGAAAATTAACTTGACTAACGATTATTTTGATTAACGATGAGCTCTCAGGAACGGATTAATATCGCTGGTTGAGGGTCCACTGTATATTAAACAACCACGGTGACATCACACATCCTTGTCTAAGGCCTACTTTTACTGGGAAATAATTTCCCTCTTTCCTACGTACTCTAACTTGAGCCTCACTATCCTCGTAAAAACTCTTCACTGCTTTCAGTAACCTACCTCCTACACCATACACCTGCAACATCTGCCACATTGCCCCCCTATCCACCCTGTCATATGCCTTTTCCAAATCCATAAATGCCACAAAGACCTCTTTAGCCTTATCTAAATACTGTTCACTTATGTGTTTCACTGTAAAAACCTGGTCCACACACCCCTACCTTTCCTAAGCCTCCTTGTTCATCTGCTATCCTATTCTCCGTCTTACTCTTAATTCTTTCAATAATAACTCTACCATACACTTTACCTGGTACACTCAACAAACTTATCCCCTATAATTTTTGCACTTCTTTTGTCCCTTTGCCTTTATACAAAGGAATATGCATGCTCTCTGCCAATCCCTAGGTACCTTACCTCTTCCATACATTTATTAAATAATTGCACCAACCACTCCAAAACTATATCCCACCTGCTTTTAACATTTCTTCTTTATCCCATCAATCCCAGCTGCCTTACCTCCTTTCATTTTACCTACTGCCTCACGAACTTCCCCCACACTCACAACTGGCTCTTCCTCACTCCTACAAGATGTTATTCCTCCTTGCCCTATACACGAAATCACAGCTTCCCTATCTTCATCAACATTTAACAATTCCTCAAAATATTCCCTCCATCTTCCCAATACCTCTAATTCTCCATTTAATAATTCTCCTCTCCTATTTTTAACTGACAAATCCATTTGTTCTCTAGGCTTCCTTAACTTGTTAATTATTTTATTATTATCACACTGGCCGATTCCCACCAAGGCAGGGTGGCCCGAAAAAGAAAAACTTTCACCATCATTCACTCCATCACTGTCTTGCCAGAAGGGTGCTTTACACTACAGTTTTTAATCTCACTCCAAAACTTTTTCTTATTTTCAATGAAATTTGTTGATAACATCTCACCCACCCTCTCATTTGCTCTCTTTTTACATTGCTTCATCACTCTCTTAACCTCTCTCTTTTTCTCCATATACTCTTCCCTCCTTGCATCACTTCTACTTTGTAAAAACTTCTCATTGCTAACTTTTTCTCCCTTACTACTCTCTTTACATCATTTATTCCACCAATCGCTCCTCTTCCCTCCCGCACCCACCTTCCCGTAACCACAAAAATTCTGCTGAACACTCCAACACTACATTTTTAAACCTACCCTTACTTCTTCGACCCCACTTTACTATGCTCTCATTAGCCCATCTATCCTCCAATAGCTGTTTATATCTTACCCTACACTGCCTCCTCTTTTAGTTTATAAACCCTTTACTCTCTCTTCCCTGATGCTTCTATTCTCCTTGATCCCATTTTACCTTTTACTCTCAGCGTTGCTACAACTAAAATGTGGGTCTGATATATCTGTGGCCCCTCTATAAACATGTACATCCTGAAGTCTACTCAACAGTCTTTTATCTACCAATACATAATCCAACAAACTACTGTCATTTCGCCCTACATCATATTTTTGTATACTTATTTATCTCTTTTTCCTAAAATTTTGTATTACCTTTTAACTAAACCCCTTTCTATACAAAGTTCAATCAAAGGGCTCCATTTTCATTTACACTGGCACCCAAAAATTACCTACCACACCCCCTCTAAAAGTTTTCCTACTTTAGCATTCAGGTCCCCTACCACAATTACTCTCTCACTTGGTTCAAAGGTCCTATACATTCACTTAACATCTCCCCAAAAACTCTCTCTCTCCTCTACATTCCTCTCTTCTCCAGGTGCATACACGCTTGTTATAACCCACTTTTCGCATCCAACCTTTACTTTAATCCACTAATTCTTGAATTTAAAATTCATATTCTCTTTTCTCCTTCCATAACTGATCCTTCAACATTACTGCTACCCCTTCCTTTGCTCTAACTCTCAGATACTCCAGATTTAATCCCACTTATTTCTCCCCACCGAAACTCCCCTACTCCCTTCAGCTTTGTTTCGCTTAGGGCCAGGACATCCAACTTCTTTTCATTCATAACATCAGCAATCATCTGTTTCTTGTCATCCGCACTACATCCACGCACATTCAAGCATCCCAGTTTTATAAAGTTTTTCTTCTTCTCTTTTTTAGTAAATGTCTACAGGAGAAGGGGTTACTAGCCCATTGCTCCCGGCATTTTAGTCGCCTCATACGACACGCATGGCTTACGGAGGAAAGATTCTTTTCCACTTCCCCATATTAAACTTTTATCCAAATATTTTTGTACGCTGAATAAGGTAAATCAGTTAAAAAAAAATGTGCGCAGGGTGACAGAAACTCAGGGGGTTAATTGATCTGTATATTTGGACCCCCTTCTGGGGTCCTCTTCAGCAAAGAAGGATCGAAATATGCAGATCAATCAGTCTCTTGAGTTTCTGTCTCCATGTGGGCTATTACTGAGCATAGTGATGATGGTTACTTAGAAACTGGAAATGAGCTTGTGGACACCTTGATGAATATTAATTGTCATTTTTAATCACAGCAGAGATCTTGGAACTTTATTAATATTAATGATGTGGATGCATTTTTACTTGTCATGTGAGCTATTTTCCATTTAAAAATGTGTAGGCAAAGTAAAAATAAATTTATAAGTTAATTTTCAGTTACATATTTTTATTGAATGAGGTACAATATTCCTTTAGTATAATTTTCTAGTTATCAGTTATACTCAATTATAAATCAGGTTGGCTGACAGTATTGATAGACAGTTTTACATCTTGTAGCTGTGAATACTGATAAACAGCTGGAGAAGATGCACAACCAGCAATCTGTCTGTCTCATTTAATGTTTTGCTGTGTATGAGAACTCAAGAGTGTAAGAATGATAATCTTGTTCAATAAACAGTGACCAGCATACAGTGGTGCAGACATGGGGCTGGTGGGACTGGTTCGTGAAACTCATGAGTGAGAAAGAACATTCTCATTACTTAGTCCTCAACACTGA
Organism: Cherax quadricarinatus; assembly: GCF_026875155.1. NCBI lineage: Eukaryota > Metazoa > Arthropoda > Malacostraca > Decapoda > Parastacidae > Cherax > Cherax quadricarinatus. The sequence continues at coordinate 33,537,579 of NC_069453.1, read as the reverse complement.
CACAGTGGAAGACCAACCACAGTGATGAACAGTACAGCTTTACCTCCACTACTTTCTCTGCGATGCTTATATTCTATTTTTAAAGACAAACGGTTAACCTTTTAGCTTTCACTACTTATCATAAAAGAGTTTATGATAATTTTGAATTGAGTGGATGTAACTGCTGTTTGACGAACTTGTTCAGTTTATATTTACTAAAACACGTAAAACATATAATCAAGAGTTTTGTAAGAGAAATATTTTTTTCCGCTTGGGACGTGGTCTCCTAAATTTTGATGCAGATTGTGTTTTATAATAAAGTCCTCTTGGCACTGTAAAATATCATTCTTAATTGTTTTGTCCTGACAAAGTTGTGCTGTTAAGTTTCTAAACATAAGACAACTGACTTCATTGTACAAATAAACATAAATAGTTGTAGAAATTCAAGTTATTTTTCTCGGGTTCACACATTTCTACTTGTACCACCATAACATTGTACTTGTACCACCATCATACCACACTAACATTGTACTTGTACCACCATTGTACCACACTAACATTGTACTTGTACCACCATCATACCACACTAACATTATACTTGTACCACACTAACATTGTACTTGTACCACCATTGTACCACACTAACATTGTACCACCATTGTACCACACTAACATTGTACTTGTACTACCATCGTACCACACTAACTTTGTACTTGTACCATCATCTTACCATGGTAATGTTTCTCTTTAATTTTGGTATTTCATGAACAGAGATATATAGGTTGCAGTATATATTATTAAATCTGATTCAGAATTTAAAAAAAGAAATGACATCATGCTTGCTGTATGCTTATATCTTTCTTGTCAATTTTTTCTTGCACACATTGAACCTACCTCTAGCATTTGACACTCATGGCTATAGTCTCTAAACTGTAATTTACATTCTGTAAAGGTGCTCCAATGAGACTCTCTGTCGGTCATTTTGGTCACATTTTGTTTCTTCATAGTTTGGTGGTAGAGGCCTCAAGAAAAATACTCTGAACATTAGTCACTATATTTTATTTTCAATATCCCACCAAGGCAAGGTGACTCAGAAAAAGAAGAAAAAAAGTTTTTCTTCTTTTTACATTTAGTAATTTATACAGGAGAAGGAGGTACTTGCCCCTTGCTCCCAGTATGTATTGTATTAGGTGCTAAGCATATGATGCAGGTTTCTAACATATTAAAGAATGAAGGAGATTAAAAATGCGGAAAATATTGCTGTTGTTCATATATAATAAAGCATAATTGGCAACCCTGCCATTGTGAGCCACAAGCTAGGTTAGGCTGGAAGAGTCTCTCTCTCTTACATTTTAATTATTGTTGAGGGTTAAGGAGAGATCAGTGGCATGTTTATTGTGTACTCTGGTACGGTTGTCTTGAGATTGCTCAGTCTGATACAGTTGTCTCGAGATGCTCAGTCTGATGTAGATGTCTTGAGACTGCTCAGTCTGATACAGTTGTCTTGAGACTGCTCAGTCTGATACAGTTGTCTTGAGACTGCTCAGTCTGATACAGTTGTCTTGAGACTGCTCAGTCTGATACAGTTGTCCTGAGACTGCTCAGTCTGATACAGTTGTCTTGAGACTGCTCAGTCTGATACAGTTGTCTTGAGACTGCTCAGTCTGATACAGTTGTCTTGAGACTGCTCAGTCTGATACAGTTGTCTTGAGACTGCTCAGTCTGATACAGTTGTCTTGAGACTGCTCAGTCTGATACAGTTGTCTTGAGACTGCTCAGTCTGATACAGTTGTCTTGAGACTGCTCAGTCTGATACATCAAGGTCCCAGGAATAATGAAAGTTTCTTAGTTACAATTATTTAAAAGCAGAAGATATGAAAGTGTAATTACATGTAGTATTACTGTAAGATTTAAGCCGGGAAGCAGGTTCTGCCCTGGAAGTTGATAGATTATATTAACTTATATTGCTTCTATAACCAAATTAGTGATGGTTTTCTTTTTTGAGATACTAAACAAAATTCAGGTTTCTATAAAAAAAAAAGTTTCTTTTGGTTGGGTATACCATAATTTATATTAAGAAGCAATATTGTGGAAAACTTTAAAATAAATTTGTAAGACTTATGGTGCCGGAAACAATATGCAGTGCATCATTACATAAGCCATATTATATGAAAATATTTTGTAAGCATTTGTTATTTTATAAAGTATAAACGCTTATAGCCAAGTATTTTACTTGAAATATGTGTACCAGTGATGTATATGTAATTTTATATATTTTTTGTATTGTATTCATTAACCCATCTCTTACTATCAGACAGGTTGCTTCTTATGCAGTCTCCTTCATATAATTACTGGAATCTCTGCCTTTTGTGTTTTTTTTAATCTATATGTTTGTTTTTAGTGTAACATCTGCTAGTTTCTTGTGTCTCACATCAGTCAGTGCCTTGGTGCACTAAATAATGTCTGCCTAAGAGTGTTTGTCTGGATGCTTTGTTCTTACGTGATACTCCTGAAGAATTCACTGTTGCATTTTTCCCGCATTATTCTTTAAAATTACTAACACAAAAAATTTTGTGTTAGAAATACAAAATACAAAAGCAACTGGTTTTTGTGTAATCAGAAAGACAGTTTCTTGTTTTATATTTCTAGGGTAATTATTATACTTGATCATTACAGTAAGTCCTCACTTAACATCATCGATAGGTTCTTGGAAACTACAATTTTAAGTGAAATGACATATAACGAAACCAATTTTACCTTGGGCTAATTGATATAAACATCAGGATTGCAGAGTGCACCTTTAGCACTCATTGCAACATGGTTAAATCAAAGAATAAGTGTTTGCAAAGTGAAAATTGTAAGGAGCACCTCCTACCACCACACAGTTCAAGACTGAACATGCAAGCTCCACACAGACAGTGGCCCTGGCTGGGATTCGATTTCCTTCTTCATCAACATTATGACAAAACTACGTTGAAGGAAATGAGGTTTAAGTGAGGACTTACTGTACATTATATGAGTGTGTTGTTTATGATTCACTTTCTTTGTATTGTAGATGTAAATTTTGATCATCTTCAGTATTCATTCAGTTACTGTATTAAAATCTTTGAATGCTGGTGAAGTGTCTCAGTGGTAGAACATTTATCTCCAGATTGAGAGGACCTGAATTTGAATCCTGGATGAAGCAAGATGTATGGGTAAGCCTTACACCTGCTGCACCTATTCAGCAGTAAATGTATACTTTGCCTAGGATTTAGTGAGCTGTTCTGCCACATCCTTGGAAGGAGAGGGCTTAAGAACTTCAGTGGAATATTGCAGGTGTCATTGTCTTTCTTAAAGTTATCCTAGATTATTACCTTTCCAGGGTTAGTGCTGTAATTTAAAGCAAGTTACCGTCTTCTCTCTTCTGCCACGACATACAGTTGCTCAAAATGACATGCATTTCACACTCAACTTGAGTTAATATATTGTTATTAGTATAGCATACTTTTGTTATGGTTGTAAGGTTACAAATGGTCTAAATATGGCTTTAATAACATTATATATTGTACAGTATGAATGTCTATATATTCCTGAATATTTATATTTTATAAGGATGTTGTCCACAAGACTTAAAAAGAGTTAATGATGGCCCAGTGTCATGTGTTAGCTACACATTGTCTCTCTTAACAACTGATGCAGGCCACTCTGCCTTCTATGGTTTATTATAATTAAAATTATTTTTAAGTCATATTTATGTATATGTAATTAAATATGCAATGGGTAATTGATAAAAAGTGCACAAGAAAGTTTGCATTTACACAAAAAATAAATAAGAGAGGCAAAGTATGTAATTGAGAGAGGAAAGCATGTAATAAAGTATGTAATAGTCACTCATTACATGGGGAACTTTGTATGCATTACAGTAAACTGACCTAACTATTATTTGGCAAACTGATTATGTGCAGGCAAAGAGCAAGTACTTTGCTTGAGTCTTGGCCAAGATAACGTCTAATTTTGTACTTTTTTATTGTTTTATAATAGTGGTGTTCTGTCTTGAAACAGAAATACAAAGAGCTGGAGGAAAAATAATGTGTGATCAGTGTGGTAAGAGGCTGGTCCTGTCACCCTGCATATATCCAAGACTTGTGTGTGGCAGCAGTCTGGGAATGTCACCGTGCACAACACTAAAGAGACTTGTTTCTTTGTTGATCATTATTAAATCCTTGTGTGCTTGTGTTAAGTGGTATCTCTTGGCCAAGTGAAAATTCCATAGATCTACCTTTCTCATTTAACATTTCTCTGTACTGTACCCATCTCTGCATACAGTTTGTTGACTTATCAAATATGTTGGGCCATGAGCCTGTAGTTGGTGCAGTACCATTCCTCTGAAGGTGGTGCAGTACCATTCCTCTGAAGGTGGTGCAGTACCATTCCTCTGAAGGTGGTGCAGTACCATTCCTCTGAAGGTGGTGCAGTACCATTCCTCTGAAGGTGGTGCAGTACCATTCCTCTGAAGGTGGTGCAGTACCATTCCTCTGAAGGTGGTGCAGTGCCATTCCTCTGAAGGTGGTGCAGTACCATTCCTCTGAAGGTGGTGCAGTGCCATTCCTCTGAAGGTGGTGCAGTGCCATTCCTCTGAAGGTGGTGCAGTACCATTCCTCTGAAGGTGGTGCAGTACCATTCCTCTGAAGGTGGTGCAGTACCATTCCTCTGAAGGTGGTGCAGTACCACTCCTCTGAAGGTGGTGCAGTACCATTCCTCTGAAGGTGGTGCAGTACCATTCCTCTGAAGGTGGTGCAGTACCATTCCTCTGAAGGTGGTGCAGTACCATTCCTCTGAAGGTGGTGCAGTGCCATTCCTGTGAAGGTGGTGCAGTACCATTCCTCTGAAGGTGGTGCAGTACCATTCCTCTGAAGGTGGTGCAGTGCCATTCCTGTGAAGGTGGTGCAGTACCATTCCTCTGAAGGTTTTGAAGTACTATTCCTCTGAAGGTGAAGTACCATTCCTTTGAAGGTGGTGAAATACCATTCCTCTGAAGGTGGTGCAGTACCATTCCTCTGAAGGTGGTGCAGTACCATTCCTCTGAAGGTGGTGCTGTACTATTCCTCTGAAGGTGGTGCAGTACCATTCCTCTGAAGATGGTGCAGTACCATTCCTCTGAAGGTGCAGTACTATTCCTCTGAAGGTGGTGCAGTACCATTCCTTTGAAGGTGGTGGAGTACCATCATTTGCTTGTGAATATTATTCCTTCTAGGAGGTGTTTTGATGCTGATGGGCTCTTGATCATAGGAATTGGAGCTACCTTACCCTTCCTAAGATTAAACCCAATTACCTCCCATTCACCAGGTACTGTATGACTCTTATGGGTTTAGAGCTTCCTCAAGATTATAATAATTGTGACCGTTATAATTGTATAAGATGGGTGAAAGTGTTATAATTATATAAGATGGCTGAGAGTGTTATATAAGATGGCTGAGAGTGTTATACAAGATGGCTGAGAGTGTTATACAAGATGGCTGAGAGTGTTATATAAGATGGCTGAGAGTGTTATATAAGATGGCTGAGAGTGTTATATAAGATGGTTGAGAGTGTTATATAAGATGGTTGAGAGTGTTATATAAGATGGCTGAGAGTGTTATATAAGATGGCTGAGAGTGTTATACAAGATGGCTGAGAGTGTTATACAAGATGGCTGAGAGTGTTATATAAGATGGCTGAGAGTGTTATACAAGATGGCTGAGAGTGTTATATAAGATGGTTGAGAGTGTTATACAGGATGGCTGAGAGTGTTATACAAGATGGCTGAGAGTGTTATACAAGATGGCTGAGAGTGTTATACAAGATGGCTGAGAGTGTTATATAAGATGGCTGAGAGTGTTATACAAGATGGCTGAGAGTGTTATACAGGATGGCTGAGAGTGTTATACAAGATGGCTGAGAGTGTTATACAAGATGGCTGAGAGTGTTATATAAGATGGTTGAGAGTGTTATATAAGATGGCTGAGAGTGTTATACAAGATGGTTGAGAGTGTTATATAAGATGGCTGAGAGTGTTATATAAGATGGCTGAGAGTGTTATATAAGATGGTTGAGAGTGTTATACAAGATGGTTGAGAGTGTTATACAAGATGGCTGAGAGTGTTATATAAGATGGTTGAGAGTGTTATATAAGATGGTTGAGAGTGTTATATAAGATGGCTGAGAGTGTTATACAAGATGGTTGAGAGTGTTATATAAGATGGCTGAGAGTGTTATATAAGATGGCTGAGAGTGTTATATAAGATGGTTGAGAGTGTTATACAAGATGGTTGAGAGTGTTATACAAGATGGCTGAGAGTGTTATATAAGATGGTTGAGAGTGTTATACAAGATGGTTGAGAGTGTTATACAAGATGGCTGAGAGTGTTATATAAGATGGTTGAGAGTGTTATACAAGATGGCTGAGAGTGTTATATAAGATGGCTGAGAGTGTTATATAAGATGGTTGAGAGTGTTATATAAGATGGCTGAGAGTGTTATACAAGATGGCTGAGAGTGTTATACAAGATGGTTGAGAGTGTTATATAAGATGGCTGAGAGTGTTATATAAGATGGCTGAGAGTGTTATATAAGATGGTTGAGAGTGTTATACAAGATGGTTGAGAGTGTTATACAAGATGGCTGAGAGTGTTATACAAGATGGTTGAGAGTGTTATATAAGATGGTTGAGAGTGTTATACAAGATGGTTGAGAGTGTTATACAAGATGGCTGAGAGTGTTATACAAGATGGTTGAGAGTGTTATATAAGATGGCTAGAGAGTGTTATATAAGATGGCTGAGAGTGTTATATAAGATGGTTGAGAGTGTTATACAAGATGGTTGAGAGTGTTATACAAGATGGTTGAGAGTGTTATACAAGATGGTTGAGAGTGTTTTTACAAAATGGCTGAGAGTGTTATACAAGATGGCTGAGAGTGTTATACAAGATGGCTGAGAGTGTTATACAAGATGGCTGAGAGTGTTATACAAGATGGCTGAGAGTGTTATATAAGGTAGCTGAGAATGTTATAATTATATAAGATGGGTGAAAGGAATGACCACAGAATTATTCTTTCAAAATAAATTTTTAGTAAAAGGTTTTTCTTAATTGCCTTTGTCTTCAGAAGAACTAAAACCAGTGTTGAAGTTGTTGCAATAAAGTGCATAAATAACATCTCTATTATATACTTTTTATACAAAGAGAAACTGGTTTTGAAGAAAAACTTTTATTAGTTTCTGTACAAAAGTATGCTGTACGACCCTGCGGGTTTAGCACATGGTTTTGATTATACAGTGGACCCCCGCATAACGATCACCTCCGAATGCGACCAATTATGTAAGTGTATTTATGTAAGTGCGTTTGTACGTGTATGTTTGGGGGAATGGAATGGACTAATCTACTTCACAATATTCCTTATGGGAACAAATTCGGTCAGTACTGGCACCTGAACATACTTCTGGAGTGAAAAAATATCGTTAACCGGGGGTCCACTGTACTATTAAATAATTTACAAAAATAGAGTTGGGCACAAAAAGTTGAATAATTAGTAACAAAAGTGTGAGTTTCTTTTACTTATGTTCTCACAGGGAGGTGACCTCATGCTGGTCAAGGGTTCTTCATCACAGGAACTGGAACTACCCTTAAGATAAGATAAGATAAGATTTCGTTCGGATTTTTAACCCCGGAGGGTTAGCCACCCAGGATAACCCAAGAAAGTCAGTGCGTCATCGAGGACTGTCTAACTTATTTCCATTGGGGTCCTTAATCTTGTCCCCCAGGATGCGACCCACACCAGTCGACTAACACCCAGGTACCTATTTGCTGCTAAGTGAACAGGACAACAGGTGTAAGGAAACGTGTCGAAATGTTTCCACCCGCCGGGAATCGAACCCGGGCCCTCCGTGTGTGAAGCGGGAGCTTTAGCCACCAGGCCACCGGGCACCTTTCCCATTCCTTGGAACAAATCTTATTCTGCAAGTGCTGTGTGACCCCTGTAGGTTTATAGCTTCACTCAACATTGCAGTGCTGCATGACCCATGTGGGTTTAGTGCTTAGTTTTGATTGGAATAATAATATATAACCAAAAACAATGGATGTCGAAGGCGAGTTAATGAAAATGTTGTCATTCCTTGACTACCACAACCTTACCATGCCAGGACGACCCTCGGTACAGGTGAGGGGCTCTTGATCCCAGTATTCAGGTGCTATATGACCTTTGTGGGTTTAGCACTTCCCCATGAAGCTAATATAAAAGACTTTCCATCAAACCACAACTGAGCTCCTGGCCATCATTCTTCCATCAATGTCAAGTGTGGGGAATGTCCATCATTCTGCAGTGTCAGGTGTGGGGAATGTCCATCATTCTGCAGTGTCAGGTGTGGGGAATGTCCATCATTCTGCAGTGTCAGGTGTGGGGAATGTCCATCATTCTGCAGTGTCAGGTGTGGGGAATGTCCATCCTTCCATCAGTGTCAGGTGTGGGGAATGTCCATCCTTCCATCAGTGTCAGGTGTGGGGAATGTCCATCCTTCCATCAGTGTCAGGTGTGGGGAATGTCCATCCTTCCATCAGTGTCAGGTGTGGGGAATGTCCATCCTTCATCAATGTCAGGTGTGGGAATGTCCATCCTTGCATCAGTGTCAGGTGTGGGGAATGTCCATCCTTGCATCAGTGTCAGGTGTGGGGAATGTCCATCCTTGCATCAGTGTCAGGTGTGGGGAATGTCCATCCTTCCATCAATGTCAGGTGTGGGGAATGTCCATCCTTCCATCAATGTCAGGTGTGGGGAATGTCCATCCTTCCATCAATGTCAGGTGTGGGGAATGTCCATCCTTCCATCAGTGTCAGGTGTGGGGAATGTCCATCCTTCCATCAGTGTCAGGTGTGGGGAATGTCCATCCTTCCATCAATGTCAGGTGTGGGGAATGTCCATCCTTCCATCAGTGTCAGGTGTGGGGAATGTCCATCCTTCCATCAATGTCAGGTGTGGGGAATGTCCATCCTTCCATCAATGTCAGGTGTGGGGAATGTCCATCCTTCCATCAATGTCAGGTGTGGGGAATGTCCATCCTTCCATCAATGTCAGGTGTGGGGAATGTCCATCCTTCCATCAGTGTCAGGTGTGGGGAATGTCCATCCTTCCATCAGTGTCAGGTGTGGGGAATGTCCATCCTTCCATCAGTGTCAGGTGTGGGGAATGTCCATCCTTCCATCAAGTGTCAGGTGTGGGGAATGTCCATCCTTCCATCATGTCAGGTGTGGGGAATGTCCATCCTTCCATCAGTGTCAGGTGTGGGGAATGTCCATCTTTCCATCAGTGTCAGGTGTGGGGAATGTCCATCCTTCCATCAATGTCAGGTGTGGGGAATGTCCATCCTTCCATCAGTGTCAGGTGTGGGGAATGTCCATCTTTCCATCAGTGTCAGGTGTGGGGAATGTCCATCCTTGCATCAGTGTCAGGTGTGGGGAATGTCCATCCTTGCATCAGTGTCAGGTGTGGGGAATGTCCATCATTCTGCAATCAGTGTCAGGTGTGGGGAATGTCCATCCTTGCATCAGTGTCAGGTGTGGGGAGTGTCCATCCTTGCATCAGTGTCAGATGTGGGGAATGTCCATCCATCAGTGTCAGGTGTGGGGAATGTCCATCATTCTACAATCAGTGTCAGGTATGGGAGACTGCTTTACCACCAGGTATTCCAGACAATCCACACAGGGGACATCCTCATGGGTACACATCCTGGGTGATGCTCTGCCAGGAGGTTTGTGATGTCATTTCTTCTATATCACCAGGACTGTCAGCCCTCTCATACGACGTTTGTACGTTCAGCGCTTGGTTGTTGATTGAATAACAATAATCAACAGACTGTCAGTATCAGCGAGCAATCTACACTCTGTCGTAGGAACTGTTTCCAATGCCCAATCAAAGGCACCCAGACTTCACTGGTAGTAACTTCAGTGTCTACCAATCACCAGGCTTTCAGCCCTAACATCTTCACGCTTTCATACAGCATCCAGAGATCTCTTGAATATACATATCAACTGACTATCATACAGCATTCAAGACTCTCGTGACATCTTTCACATGCCATCAACAGCATCCAGAGATACTAGTGACACTTCATGCTATCATACAGCACCCAGAGATTTCCTATGACATCTTCACTGCCTATCATACAGCATCCCAGAGATCCTCGTGGACATCTTCACTGCCTATCATACAGCATCCAGAGATCCTCGTGGACATCTTCACTGCCTATCATACAGCACCCAGAGATCCTCGTGGACATCTTCACTGCCTATCATACAGCATCCAGAGATCCTCGTGGACATCTTCACTGCCTATCATACAGCACCCAGAGATCCTCGTGGACATCTTCACTGCCTATCATACAGCACCCAGAGATCCTCGTGGACATCTTCACTGCCTATCATACAGCACCCAGAGTTCCTCGTGGACATCTTCACTGCCTATCATGCAGCACCCAGAGATACTAGTGGACATCTTCACTGCCTATCATACAGCATCCAGAGATCCTCTTGGGCATCTTCCAGGCTCCGATAATCTCCCTTATCTGAAGGAAGCTGCACATTACACAGACTCACTATGAGTTTAAGCTGTCGTGCACCTTGAAGGGATGGCCTGGGGTGCCTTCATGCAAGTGAGTTCTTATTGCAGCCAATTGCAACTTATCTCACTTTTCTCTGAACAAAATTAATTACCTTCTATTTACCAGATGCTGTATGACCCCTATGGGTTCAGCACTTCCTTATGAATTTATTAGTATTATTAATAACCTACTGGACCAGTTTCATGTAGTCCCTGACCTCGACCTCACTAAACCAACCATATACCTAACACAATGTAACACTGTCACCACACTAGAGGTCACCCACCACACTCGAGGTCACCACCACACAGTGCAGGTCACCCATCACACACTGGAGGTCACCCACCACACTTAGGTCACTGTGGAAAATACTACATATTTTCCAGAAATTCAGTATTTATATGTAAATAGATGGCCATACTGTATTTAATAATATTTATGTCATAGAAAACGGAAAGCCTGCGTCTGCGCAGACGAGACTCCCGCCATCTTGGTTTTGAATTAGATACAACGTTAATGTAATGGGAAGAATTTTTCGTGCTCTAGAGGTTAAAATTGGATTGACACCTCTCAAATAGGAGGCGAAATTGTTGGATGTGCATTCCTGCATAACTTGAGATATCAGACGACTGGACAAGACAGCTCCAGGAACCTCAGATAAGCTCTAGATTTGTGTGTAATTCTGGCCAGCATTATTTTCATAGATTTAGTTAGAGTGAGGTTTTCTGAGTATGATACACATTAATCTCCAGTCAAATTGGTGAGTGATATTAAGATATATTTTCCTTCTGTTATGTAATTGTATATATATAATATATATATATATATATATATATATAATATATATATATATATATAATATATATATATATATATATATATATATATATAACCATTTATTATTTTTAATATACAGTCCATAAATTTATATATTTACCAGTATTCCTGGTGATGTATAATTCACTTAATTAATAGGTCCAGAGCAACTTGTGGATATGACAGTGGTAGGTATCGAAGGGGGACATTTTTGCGACCTAGGTGTCCCAAATTCCTACTTGTCTATGTAACATTGATAAATAATAAATATCTATGTTCATTTACTGTTATGTATATAATGATACATCAGATAAATGCAATTTTCCACAGTTACCACCACACAGTGGAGGTCACCCATCACACTGGAGGTCACCCACCACACTGAAGGTCACCCACCACACTTGAGGTCACCATCACACTTGAGGTCACCCACTACACAGTGAAGGTCATCCATCCCACACTAGAGGTCACCCAGCACACTGAAGGTCACCCACCACACTGGAGGTCACCACACAGTGAAGGTCACCCCCAAAACACTGAGGTCCCCACCACTGAAGTTCACCCCCCACACTGAGGCCCCCCACCCCCGGAGGTCCCCATCCACACTGGAGGTCAAAAAACACACTTAAGGTACCCAAAACGGGGGTCCCCCAAAAACCCACTGGGGTCACCCACCAAATTTTGGGGCCCCCATGAAACCTGGGGGTCACCAACACGGGAGGTCACCCACCACTTGGGGTTCCCCATCACTGGAGGTCACCAACACGAAGGTCACCCACCCATGGAGGTCCCCCTTAAAAACTAAAGGTCACCCAACCCCTGAGGTCCCCCACCCCCTGGGGGTCACCCATCAACCCTGGGGGTCCCCATCACCCCTGGGGTCACTAAACCCAAGGGGGTAATTACGGGAGGAACTCCTTTTTCCCCCCAAAATTTGGGGTTAACAGGGGTAACACCATTGGGTACCCACACACATGGGGTAACCCCCCCACGGGGTAACCCACCAGGGAGTAACACTGATCCCCCTTTTTAACACTGGAACCCCCATTTTGGTCCCCCCAAGGGGTAACACCGGGGGGTACCCACTTTAACCCCCATTGGGTAACAGGGGGTAACCACATGGGGTCCCCCAAGGGGTTACCCAAATTTTTTGGGTAACACGGGGTACCCCATTGGGGTAACACGGGTTTACCCTTTTGGGGTAACACTGGAACCCCACCATGTTTTTTACAATTTAAAAACCCGTGTTTTTAAACTTTTCCCCGCCGTGTTTTGTTAACACGTTAACCCCAGTTTTTGTTAACACGAAAAACCCCAGTTTTGTTAACATGAACACCAGTGTTTGTTAACACTTTTAACCCAGTGTTTTTTAAACACGTTAACACCAGTGTTTGTTAAAAACCCCCTGTTTTTAAACCCCGCCATGTTTTAACCGTTAACACCAGTGTTTGTTAACACTTTTAAACACCATTTTTTTTTTACATTTTTTTTAACCCCAGTTTTTGTTAACATTTTTTAACACCGTTTTGTTAACACTGTTAACACCAGTTTTTGTTAACACTTTTAAAACCTGTTTTTTTAACACTGTTAAACCCTTTTGTTAACCGTTAAAACCATGTTTTTTAACAAAAAAACACCATTTTGTTAACTTTTTTTTTAACCCCATGTTTGTTAACACTTTTAAAACCCAGTGTTTGTTAAACGAAAACCCCTGTTTTTTTAAACACTTTTAAACCCCGTGTTTTTTAACACGTAACACCAGTTTTTTAAACACTTTAAACCCCAGTGTTTTTTTAACACTGTTAACCCCATTTTTGTTAACACGAAACACCAGTGTTTGTTACACTTTAACCCAGTTTTGAAAACACTGTTAAACCAGGGTTTTTAAACATGTTAACCCATTTTGTTAACCTTTTAAACAAAAAATGTTTGTTAACACTGTTAACACCATTTTTGTTAACATGTTAAACGGATCCGAAAAAACCCGGCCATGAACGGGAAACTGAACCCGGTTTTTTTTCACTGAACCCGGGGCAAACCCCAAATTTTAACCCCCCTTTTTTAAATTTTAAACCCTTTTTTTTGTGCCTTTAACACCTTTTTGACCGGTTCCCCGGGCCCCACTTTAACACCGGGAACACGACCCCTTTTTGAACCTGTATCCCAGGGAACCTTTAACCCCAGTTTTTGGTTAACATGTTAACACCAGTTTTTTTAACACGTTAACACAGTTTTTTGTTAACACTTTTTACACCTGTTTGTTAACACGTTAAAACCCTGCTGTAACCCGGGAAACACAAGTGTTGTTAACACGCTAACAAGTTTTTGTTAACACTTTTAACCCCAGTTTTGTTAGCACTGAAACCCAAAGTGTTTGTTAAAACGTTAACCCAGTTTTTTTTTTAACACTTTTTAACACCAGTGTTTGTTAGCACTGTTAACACCGGTTTTTTTAACACGGTAACACCATTTTTTTAAAACACTGTTAACACCATTTTGTTAACCTGTTAACAAAAGGTTTTGTTAACATTTTAACCCCTGTTTGTTAACACTCTTCATTTTATCACAAAAAAAATCCCCAGTGTGTCCCAGGATCATGTAAAGGTAGCAGGGTCCCGGGAAACATGTAAAGGGGTACGTGTGTCCCGGGGATACAGTATAAGGTACGTTGCCCAGGATACATGTATGGGGGAGCAGGGGCCCGGGATACATGTAAAGGGTACAGGGGCCCCCAGGAACTGTATAAGGTGCGTGTGTCCCAGAACATTATAAGGACAGGTGTCCCGGGATACATGTTTAAGTACATGGCCCCGGGATACATTTATGGGTAGCAGTGTGTCCCAGGATCATGTATAAGGTCGTGTCCCCCAGGATACAGTTAAGTAAGTGGTCCCGGGAACATGTATAAGGAAGCGGTTTGTCCCAGGATAATGTAAAGGGTACAGTGTTCCCAGGGAACATTATAAGGAGCAGTGTGTCCCAAACATGTATAAGGTAGCAGTGGTCCCGGGATCATGTAAAAGGTGGCAGTGTGCCCCCGGGGTTACATGTTTAAGGTAGCATGTGTCCCGGATACATTATAAGGTGGCAGGTGTCCCAGGATACATGTTAAGGACAGTGTGCCCCCGGATAATGTATAAGGGGGCAGTTGTCCCAGAACAGTAAAAGGCAGCATGGTCCCAGGATACTTTAAAGGGGGCGTGTTCCCAGGATACATGTATAAGCAGCAGGTTCCCGGGATACATGTATAAGGGGGCATTTTCCCCAGGATACTTTAAAAGGTAGCATTTTGGTCCCAGGTACATGTAAAAGTAGCATGTGCCCCAGAACTTTTAAAGGCAGCAGTGTGCCCGGATCAGTAAAAGGCACAGTGGTCCCGGATACATGATAAGGTACAGTGTGTCCCAATACATTTTAAAGGGGGCAGTGTGTCCCAGGATACATGTATAAGCAGCAGTGTGTCCCAGGATACATTTAAGGCACATGTGTCCAGGAACATGTAAAGGACAGTGTGTCCAGGTTACATGTATAAGGTGCTGTGGTCCAGGATACATGTAAAGGCAGCAGTTGTCCCAGGTACATGTATAGGTGCAGTGTTGTCCCGGGAAACCGTAAAGGTAGCATTGTGTCCAGGATACAGTATAGGGTAGCATGGCCGAACAGTATAGGGGTAGCAGTGTTCCCAGATACATATAAAGGACTTTTCCCCGGAACATTATAGGTAGCAGTGTGTCCCAGGATACATGTAAAAGGGTAGCAGTGTGCCCCGGGATACATGTATAAGGTACCCGGGTTTTGTCCCAGGATACATTATAGGTATAGTGTGCCCCGGGATACATGTTTTAAGGTACAGTTGTCCCAGATACTTGTAAAAGAGCAATTTGTGTCCCAGGATAAAAATAGTAGCTGTGTCCCAGGATACATGTATAAGAGCGTTGTCCCCAATACAGTAAAGGTAGCAGTGTGTCCCGGTACATATAGGGTATATGTGCCCCAGGATACATGTCAGATGTAGCATGTGTCCCGGAACATGTATAGGTAGCAGTTGTCCCAGGATACAGTTAAGTTAGCAGTGTGTCCCGGGAAATACATGTATAAGGACAGTTGTCCCCAGATAAAAGTAAAAGGTAGCAGTGTGTCCGGGATCATTAAGGTACCCAGGTTCCCAGGATACATGTTTTAAAGGGTAGCAGTGTGCCCCAGGATACATGTATAAGGTAGAGTGTCCCAGGATACATGTATAAGGTAGCAGTGTGTCCCAGGATACTTTAAGGTAGCATGTTCCCAGGATACATGTAAAGGTACATGTTCCCAGGATACATGAAAAGGTAGCAGTGTGTCCCAGGATAATTTAAGGGTTAGCAGTGTGTCCCGGGATACATTTAAAATAGCATTTCCCAGGATACATGATAAGGTACAGTGTGTCCCAGGATACATGTATAAGGTAGCATTTTTTCCCGGGAAATACATGTATAAGTAGCAGTGTGCCAGGATACATGTTTTAAGGTAGCATGTGCCCAGGATACATTTAAAAGGGTAGCAGTGTTCCCAGGATACATGTATAAGTAGCAGTGTGTCCCAGATACATGTATAAGGTACGGTGTCCAGGATACAGGGTAAGGTGGCAGTGTGCCAGGATACTGTATAAGTAGCAGTGTGTCCCAGGATACATGTAAAAGGCAGCAGTGTGTCCCAGTACATGTATAAGGTAGCAGTGGTCCCAGGAAAACATGTAAGGTGGCAGGGTCCCAGGTCATGTATAGGCAGCATGTGTCCCAGGATACATGTATAAGGTAGCATTTGTTCCCAGGATACAGTTAAAAAGGGTTTGGCATGTTCCAGGATACATGTATAGGTGGCAGTGTGTCCGGAAATTTGTATAAGGCAGCAGTGGGGTCCCAGGATACTTTTAAAAAGGCAGTAGTTTGTGTCCCAGGATACATTTGGTGCAGTGTTCCCGGATACATGTAAGGGGCAGTGTGCCCAGGAAAACATGTATAAGGTGGCAGTGTGTCCGGGATACATTTATAGGTGCAGTGTGTCCAAGATACATTATAAGTGCAGTGTGTCCCAGGAATACATTTATAAGGCAGTTAGTGATCCGGATAATTTATAAGCATATTGTTCCCAGGTTTACATTTAAAGCAGCAGTGTGTCCCGGGAACCATGTATAAGGTGCATGTGCCCCAGGATACATGTATAAGGCAGCAGTGTGTCCCAGGATACATTTATAAGGCAGTAGTGTGTCCCGGATACATGTATAAGGTGGCAGTGTCCCAGGATAATGTTAAGGTGGCATGTTTGTCCAGGATACATGTATAAGGGGGCAGTGTGTCCCGGGATACATGTATAAGGCAGCAGTGTGTCCCGGATACATTATAGGCAGTAGTGGTCCCGGGAACTTGTATAATGCAGCAGTGTGTCCCCATACATTATAAGGCAGTAGTGGTCCCAGGATACATTTATAAGGCGTAGTGTGTCCCAGGATACATTTATAAGCAGCAGTGTGTCCCAATACATGTAAAGGTGGCATGTTTTCCCAGATACAGGGTAAGGTAGCAGTGTGTCCCAGGATACAGTTAAGGTAGCAGTGTGTCCCAGAATACATTTAAAAGGGCATAGTGTGCCCCCAGGATCCCGTAAAGGTGCAGTGTGCCCCCAGGATACAAGTATAATGCAGTAGTGTGTCCAGGATACTGTATAAGGTGGCAGGGTGTCCCAGGATACATGTATAAGGCACAAGTGTGTCCCAGGATACATGTATAAGGCAGCATGTGTCCCAGGTAACTGAAAGGTGGCAGTTTCCAGTTCATGTAAAAGGGAGAAGTGTGTCCCAGGATACATGTATAAGGTAGAATGTGTCCCAGATACATGTATAAGGCAGTAGTGTGTCCCAGGTCCCATGTATAAGCAGCAGTGTTCCCAGGAACATAAGGGTAGTAGTGTGTCCCGGATAACATGCAGATGTAGCAGTGTGTCCCAGATACTGAAAGGGGTAGCTGGTCCCAGGATACATGTATAAAGGTAGCAGTGTGTCCCAGGTTTACATTAAAAGGAGCAGTTTTCCCAGGATACATTAGGGTAGTAGTGTGTCCCAGGATACATGTATAAAGCAGTGTGTCCCGGATACATGTAAAAGGTAGCATGTGTCCCAGGAACATTTTTAAGCAGCATGGTCCCGGATACATGTATAAGGTAGCAGTGTGCCAGGATACATGTAAAAGGTAGCAGTGTGTCCCAGGTACTGTATAAGCAGCATGTGCCCCCAGATACATGAATAGGTACAGTGTGTCCGGGATAAAAGTATAAGCAGCAGTGTTGTCCAGGATACATTTAAGTAGCAGTGTGTCCGGATACATGTTAAGCATTTAAAGTGTTCCCAGGATACATTGTAAAGGCAGCAGTGTGTCCCAGGTTACATGTAAGTAGCAGTGTTTTCCCAGATACTGTATAAGGTACAGTGTGTCCAGGATACATTTAAGGTACATGTGTCCCAGGATACATGTATAAAGGCAGTGTGTCCCAGGTACATTGTATAGGTACGTGTGTCCAGATACATGTTTAAGGTAGCAGGTGTCCCAGGATACATGTATAAGGCTGCAGTGTTCCGGGATACATGTATAAGTGAAAGTTTTGTCCGGATACATGTATAAGCACAGTGTGTCCCGGGATACATGTATAGGAAAGCATGTGCCCAGGATACATGTATAAGGCAGTAGTGTGTCCCAGAACATGTAACAGCAGTGTGTCCAGATACATGTATAAGGTAGCATGTGTCCCAGGAACATGTTAATGTACAGTGTGTCAGGATACATGTAAGTACAGTGTGTCCCAGTACATGTTAAGGCACAGTGTTCCCGGATAAGTAAAGGTACCCAGTTGGTCCAGATACATGTATAAGGCAGCAGTGTGTCCGGATACATGTAAAAGTGGCATTGTGTCCAGGATACAGTAAAGGTAGCATGTGTCCCGGGTTTACATGAAAAAGGGTTTTGCATGTGTCCCAGATACATATAGGGAGTAGTGTCCCAGGTACATGTATAAGGGCAGTGTTTTGTCCCAGGTACAAGTAAAAGCAGCAGTGTGTCCAGATACATGTAAATTTTAGTCAGAGTGTGTCCAGGAAAACATGTATAGGTAGCATGTTCCCAGGATACATGTTAAGGAGCAGTGTTGTCTTCCCAATACATGAAATAATTTAGCAGTGTGTCCCCAGGAAAACATGTATAAAAAGTTGTTCCCAAACTTATTAAAATTTAACACATTTTCCAGATACACTTTATAATACCATTTTCCCAATACTTAAAACACATGTTCCCAATACATTATAATTACAGTGTGTTCCCGTACTGTTAACCCCCTACATGTTTGGTACATTTTCCCGACATTTAAAGACATGTTGCCAGATACAAAAGTAGGAGTGTCCCAATGGGTAGCAGTGTAGGAACATGGGTACATGGTCCCAGGTAACATTTTAAAAAGGAAAGCAGGTTCCCAGGATAATGTATAAGGTACAGTGTGTCCAGGTACATGTATAAGGCAGCAGTGTGTCCAGGATACTGTATAAGTACATTGTTGTCCAGGATCACGTAAAAGGTAGCAGTGTGTCCAGAAACATGTAAAAGGGAGCAGTTTTGTCCCGGGAAACATGTATAAGTAGCAGTGTGTCCCGGATACATGTAAAAGGTAGCATGTGTCCAGGATCATGTAAAAGGGTACCCGTGTGTCCCAGGGATACACGTAAAAGGTAGCAGTGTGCCCGGATACAGTTATAGGTAGCAGTGGTCCCAGGATACATGTATAAGGTAGTAGTTTTCCCAGGTACTTTTATAAGGTACAGTGTGTCCCAGGAACTGTAAAAGGTGCAGTGTGTCCCAGGAAAACATATAGGTTAGTAGTGTGTCCCAGGATCTTTTCAATGTAGCAGGTGTCCCGGATACATTTTAAAGGTGCAGTGGTCCGGGATACATGTTAAGCACAGTGTGTCCCAGGATACATGTATAAGTAGCATGTTCCCAGGATACATGTATAACAGCAGTGTGTCCCAACATGTATAAGGTGGCAGTGTTCCCAGGATACCATGTAAAAGGTAGCAGTGTTCCCAGGATACATTTAAAAAGGTAGCAGTGTGTCCCCAGGAACATATAGGTGTAGTGGTCCCAGGTACATGTATAAGGTAGCAGTTTGTCCAGATACTGTATAAGGCAGCATGTTTGTCCCAGGATAAAATGTATAAGGCAGCAGTGGTCCCAGGATACATGTTAGGGGTCAGTGTGTCCAGGTACATGTAAAAGGGCAGCAGTGTGTCCCAGATACATGTATAAGGTAGCAGTGTGTCCCGGATAATGTATAAGGGTGCAGGTGGTCCCAGATACAGTATAAGGCAGCAGTGTGTCCCAGGATACATTGATGGGGAAAGCTTGTGTCCGGATACATTATAAGGCAGCAGTGTTGCCCAGGATACATGATAAAGGTAGCATGGTTTTCCCAGGAAATGTATAGGCAGCAGTGTGTCCAGGATAATTATGGGTAGCAGTGTGCCCAGGATACATGTATAAAGGTAGCTATGTGTCCAGGATACATGAAAAGGACAGTGTGTCCCAGATACGGGTATGGGTTTAGCTGTGTCCCAGGATACATGTAAAAGTAACAGTGTTTTCCAGGATACATTATAAGTGCAGGGGTGCCCCAGGAAACATGTATAATTTACAGTGTGTCCCAGGATACATGTAAAAGGCAGCAGTGTTCCCAGGTACATGTATAAGGTGCAGTGTGCCCCAGGTTTTCACGAAAAAGGTAGTGTGTCCCAGGTTTACATTATAAATTTAAGGTAGCAGTTTGTCCCAGGATACATGTAATAAGGTACATTTTGGGTTTCCCAGATACATTTAAAAGGGGTAGCAGTGTTCCCCGGGATACATTATTAAGTGGGTTTTGTGTCCCAGGATACACTAAAAGGTAGCAGTGGGGTCCAGGATACTGTATGGGGTAGCGTGTGTCCCAGGATACATGTAAAAGGGAGTAGTGGTCCAGGATACATGTATAGTAGCAGTTTTCCCCAGGAATTTTAAAGGTAGCAGTGTGCCCAGGATACTATAGGGTAGAGTGTGTCCCGGTACTGTCGATGTAGCAGTGGTCCCAGGATACAGTATAGGGTAGCAGTTGGTCCCAGGAACAGGGTATAGGTTTAGCATTGTGCCCCAGGTAATTATAAGGTAGCAGTGTGCCCCGGGGATACATGTATAAGCAGCGTGTGCCCGGGATACATTTAAGGTGCGTGTTCCCAGGTACTGTATAAGGTAGAGTGTGTCCCAATAATTTAAGGTAGAGTGTGTCCGGAACAGTAAGGCAGCAGTGTGTCCCAGGATACTTTATAAGGTAGCAGTGTGCCAGGATACATGTATAAGGTAGCAGTGTGTCCAGGATAATGTATAAGGAGCAGTGTGCCAGGATACATGTAAAAGGGTAGAGTGTGTCCGGATAATGAAAGGGCAGTGTGTCCCAGGAACATGTAAAAGGGGAAAGCAGTGTGTCCCAGGATACAGAAAAGGTAGCAGTGTGCCCCGGGAAATACATGTATAAGGAAAGCATGTGTCCCAGGATACATGTATAAGGTGCAGTGTTCCCGGATACATGTATAAGCAGCAGTGTGCCCCGGGAAATACATGTATAAGGAGCAGTTGTCCCAGGATACTGTAAAAGGGGTAGCGTGTGTCCCAGGTAATGTATAGGGTTGCATGTGTCCAGGATACTGTATAAGGTGCAGTGGTCCCAGGATACATGTATAAGGTTCGGGTGTGTCCCAGGATACTGTATAGGTGGCAGTGTGCCCGGGAAAAACTTTATAGGTGCAGTGTTCCCAGGATACTGTAAAGGTGGCAGTGGCCCAGGATCATGTATAAGGTAGCAGTGTGTCCAGGATACTGTAAAGGTGGCAGTGTGTCGGGAATAACAATAGGGAAAGTAGTGTGTCCCAGGATACATGTCAGATGTAGCAGTTTTGTCCCAGGATCATGATAAGGTAAATGGTCCCAGGATAAAATGTAAAGGTAAAGGTGTCCCAGGAACATGTAAAAGGCAAGTAGTGTGTCCCGGATACATGTTAAGCAGCAGTGTTTCCCGGGATACAATGGGTATAGTTTCCCAGGTACATGTCAGATGTAGCAGTGTTCCCAGGAAAACATGATAAGGCAGCATTGTCCCGGGATACATGTAAAAGGTGGCAGTGTGCCCCCAGGATACATGTAAAGGTAGCAGGTGTCCAGAACAGGGTAAAAGGTAGTAGTTGCCCCAGGATTAATGTAGATGTAGCAGTGTGTCCAGGATACAGTATAAGGACAGTGTGTCCAGGTAACATGTAAAAGGAACAGTGTGTCCCTGGATACATGTATAAGTAGCAGGTGTCCCAGGATACATTTTAAAAGGGAAGCAGTGTGTCCCGGGAAATACATGGGTATAAGGTAGCAGTGTGTCCAGGATACATGATAGGTGGCAGTTTTGTCCCAGGATACATGTAAAGGGTACAGTTGTGTCCCAGATACATATAGGGTTAATGTGTGCCCCAGGATACATGTCAATGTGCAGTGTGTCCCAGGTTACATGTATAAGGAGCAGTGTGTCCAGGATACTTATAAGGTAGCAGTGTGTCCCAGGTACAGTAAAAGGAGCGTGGTCCCAGGATACATATAGGGTAGTAGTGTGTCCCGGGATCATGTCAATTAGCAGTGTGTCCCGGGTACATGTTAAGGTACAGTGTTCCAGAATACATGTAAAAGGGCAGCAGGGGTTCCAGGATACATGTAAAAGGGGTAAAAGTGTGCCAAGGATACATGTATAAGCAGCAGTGTGTCCCAGGATACATGTAAAGCAGCAGTTGTCCCAGGACATGTAAAGGCAGCAGTGGTGTCCCCAGATAAAATATAAGTAGCAGTGTGTCCCGGGATACATGTATAAGGTAGCAGTGTGTCCCGGGATACATGTATAAGGTAGCAGTGTGTCCCAGGATACATGTATAAGGTAGCAGTGTGTCCCAGGGATACATGTATAAGGCAGCAGTGTGTCCCAGGATACATGTATAAGGTAGCAGTGTGTCCCAGGATACATGTAAAAGGTAGCAGTGTGTCCCGGGATACATACTCACCATCCCAGTCAAAACCCATGTTTACATTATTAGAAGGTGTTCAGGGAACCACACACTTGCTTGCCCCTGTGTTGGGGAGGCGTGTTGGGAGGCTGGGGTTAGGTTGGGAAGGAAGGCATAAGGGGGGTAAGTATTTAGGGACCTTCCATTGGGGTTTTCTGAAGGGTGTGGGGAGGGGGTGAGGGGGGGTTCAAAATCAAGGTGAGGGTCAGACGCTGATTCACGAGACAGGTCAGTGTTGGAAGGTACACACACACACACACTTACAACACACACACATAAAACCACACACACACACACACACACCACACACAAAACACACACGTACCTCTGGATATCTTCCAAAAGTACCTCGTCTCATGACACAAGCATCTACCCTCACCTTGATTCTAACTCTTCCCCAAAAACCCTTCAGGACAAAAGAGAGAGAGAAGAGAGGGGAAGAGGAGGGGAAGAGAGAGAGAGAGAGAGATAAGGGTAGACTGCATGTACTTAGACGTAAGAAAGCTTTCGACACAGTGGCCACACAAGAGATTAAGCAAAAGCTAGAGGAGCAGCAGGAATACAGAAAGGCGCTGCAATGGATCGGGAAATACCTGACGGGAATGAAACAACGAGTATGGTACGTGACGAATATCAGATTGGTACCTGTGACGACGGGGTTCACAAGGGTCAGTCATGCCGTGCTGGTTTCTGTATAGTGAATGGCATGACGGAAGAGTAGAGTCAGAGGTGTCCCTGTTGCAGAGATTGAAATTCGAAGGAAAATACAAGGGACGAGATCAGGGTAAGTATACTTGGGATCTGGACAGGCTGCAACCTGGTCCAATAACTGGCTCCTGGAGTCTCCATCAAGTGCAGTCATGAAGGTCAGAGAAGACCGCAGACAGAGTACAGGCTAGGGGGGCCAAAAGTTGCAAACCTCACTCAACGAAAGGATCTTGGGGTATCATATAGAGCACATCTCCTGAGACGCACATCAACCAAATAACTGCTGCAGTATTAATATAGTATTTCAAGAACTAAGGAGTCATTCACGACGCTGTGTACATCAGGCCCATATTGGAGTATGTAGCACCAATATACCTGGAGATACCTGGAGAGGTTTCAGGGGTCAACGCCCCCGCAGCCCGATCAGTGACCAGGCCTCACCTGGTCAAGCACGTCAAGAAATTAGAGAAAGCGAGAAAGTTTGTAACAAGACTAGTCCCAGAGGTAAGGGGTATGTCCTATAAGGAGAGGTTAAGGGAACTGAACCTGACCACACTGGAGTATAGGAGGGAGAGAGAAGACATTATAACGACTTACAAAATTTATTTATTTATTAATTTGAACATGATATAGAGAAGTACAAGGAATACAATTTTAAAGTGCAACATGCCAAAGCTCCTTGTATACAGAGCATTATCGGCAGCTTAACATTAACTTAAGATTAACTAAGCAATGATATATTCAGTGGTACAAAAAATATTGAAAACATATAACAATTTAGTACAAATGAGTATTACAAAGACAGGTTATATGGTCATTACTGTGTTGTTGTGTAATCAGTAGAATGGAGTATTATGTTAGGTAATGAAGTTAAATAGTAACAAAGTTTGATTGGGTCACAGGTTGACATTTATGAGATACAATAATGAGATACATATATGAGATACAGTTTATGGGATACAATTATTCAGTATTTATTTAGTTGTGGGTGAGTAGGTGATTTTTAAGTAGAGACTTGAATTTATAAACAGACAGTGTTTCTATTATATTTACAGGTAATGAATTCCAGATTTTAGGGCCTTTTATGTGCATTGAGTTTTTGCATAGTGTGAGATGGACACGAGGAACATCAAAGAGTGATCTGTGCCTTGTGTTATGGTCATGTGTTCTGTTGAGGTTGGCAAGGAGATGTTTGAGGGGAGGGTTAATATCAGAGTTAAGTGTTCTATGTATGTAATAGGTGCAGTAATAAGTATGGATGTTTTGTATGGTGAGTAGGTTGAGTGTTTTGAATATTGGTGGAGTGTGTTGCCTGTAGTGAGAATTTGTTATCATTCTAACTGCAGCCTTTTGTTGGGTAATTAGTGGTCTGAGATGGTTAATTGTTGTTGAGCCCCATGCACAAATTCCATAGGTGAGATAGGGGTAAATAAGAGAGTGATATAGGGCCAGGAGGGCTGACTGTGGAACATAGTACCGTATCTTCGATAGTATGCCTACGGTCTTGAAATTTTTTTGGGAAATTTGTTGTATATGTGTTTGGAATTGTGTTATGTGTTACGAAGTGACAAGGACAGAATGTATCAAAGATGGGACACAACAACAGCGCACAACGAAGGGTGAAAACTCAGAAGATGAGTCAGATGTATGTTAGGAAGCATTTCTTCAGCCTTAGAGTTGTCAGGTAGTGGAACAATCTGGAGAGTGATGTGGTAGACGTGGGGTTAGGAGCTATGACTCGGCCTCTGCAATCACATAGATGAGAACACACACACACACACACACACGCAAGTACATAAGAAAGGAGGAGCACTGTAGAAGGCCTACTGGCCCATACTAGGCAAGTCTTTCTCCAAACCCACAAGCAAAAATATTTATTCAACCCTTTTCAATGTTATCAGAGAGGCAGAAAGTCCTGACCAACACAAACTGGACACCGTCCACACATGATGTGAAGGTCCTGGAGGAACTGGACACCTTCCACACATGATGTGAAGGTCGTGGAGGAACTGGACACCTTCCACACATGATGTGAAGGTCCTGGAGGAACTGGACACCTTCCACACATGATGTGAAGGTCGTGGAGGAACTGGACACCTTCCACACATGATGTGAAGGTCGTGGAGGAACTGGACACCTTCCACACATGATGTGAAGGTCGTGGAGGAACTGGACACCTTCCACACATGATGTGAAGGTCCTGGAGGAACTGGACACCTTCCACACATGATGTGAAGGTCCTGGAGGAACTGGACACCTTCCACACATGATGTGAAGGTCGTGGAGGAACTGGACACCTTCCACACATGATGTGAAGGTCGTGGAGGAACTGGACACCTTCCACACATGATGTGAAGGTCCTGGAGGAACTGGACACCTTCCACACATGATGTGAAGGTCGTGGAGGAACTGGACACCTTCCACACATGATGTGAAGGTCGTGGAGGAACTGGACACCTTCCACACATGATGTGAAGGTCCTGGAGGAACTGGACACCTTCCACACATGATGTGAAGGTCCTGGAGGAACTGGACACCTTCCACACATGATGTGAGGATCCTGGAGGAACTGGACACCTTCCACACATGATGTGAAGGTCCTGGAGGAACTGGACACCTTCCACACATGATGTGAAGGTCCTGGAGGAACTGGACACCTTCCACACATGATGTGAAGGTCCTGGAGGAACTGGACACCTTCCACACATGATGTGAAGGTCCTGGAGGAACTGGACACCTTCCACACATGATGTGAAGGTCCTGGAGGAACTGGACACCTTCCACACATGATGTGAAGGTCCTGGAGGAACTGGACACCTTCCACACATGATGTGAAGGTCCTGGAGGAACTGGACACCTTCCACACATGATGTGAGGATCCTGGAGGAACTGGACACCTTCCACACATGATGTGA
>NC_069453.1:33481409-33506409 GCF_026875155.1 Cherax quadricarinatus | reverse complement strand
AGACTGAGAGTCGAAGATCAAAATGAATTTTTTATGAGAGAGCCACAAAATTTGATTAACACAAGCCTATCCGATGTTATCCTGACGCCAAATGACTTCGAACAGGCGATAAATGACATGCCCATGCACTCTGCCCCAGGGCCAGACTCATGGAACTCTGTGTTCATCAAGAACTGCAAGAAGCCCCTATCACGAGCCTTTTCCATCCTATGGAGAGGGAGCATGGACACGGGGGTCGTCCCACAGTTACTAAAAACAACAGACATAGCCCCACTCCACAAAGGGGGCAGTAAAGCAACAGCAAAGAACTACAGACCAATAGCACTAACATCCCATATCATAAAAATCTTTGAAAGGGTCCTAAGAAGCAAGATCACCACCCATCTAGAAACCCATCAGTTACACAGCCCAGGGCAACATGGGTTTAGAACAGGTCGCTCCTGTCTGTCTCAACTATTGGATCACTACGACAAGGTCCTAAATGCACTAGAAGACAAAAAGAATGCAGATGTAATATATACAGACTTTGCAAAAGCCTTCGACAAGTGTGACCATGGCGTAATAGCGCACAAAATGCGTGCTAAAGGAATAACAGGAAAAGTCGGTCGATGGATCTATAATTTCCTCACTAACAGAACACAGAGAGTAGTCGTCAACAGAGTAAAGTCCGAGCAGCTACGGTTGAAAAGCTCTGTTCCACAAGGCACAGTACTCGCTCCCATCTTGTTCCTCATCCTCATATCTGACATAGACAAGGATGTCAGCCACAGCACCGTGTCTTCCTTTGCAGATGACACCCGAATCTGCATGACAGTGTCTTCCATTGCAGACACTGCAAAGCTCCAGGCGGACATCAACCAAATCTTTCAGTGGGCTGCAGAAAACAATATGAAGTTCAACGATGAGAAATTTCAATTACTCAGATATGGTAAACATGAGGAAATTTTAAATCTTCATCAGAGTACAAAACAAATTCTGGCCACAAATAGAGCGAAACACCAACGCCAAAAAACCTGGGAGTGATCATGTCGGAGGATCTCCCCTTTTCAAGGGCCATAACATTGTATCAATCGCATCTGCTAGAAAAATGACAGGTGGATATTGAGAACCTTCAAAACTAGGGAGGCCAAGCCCCTGATGACACTTTCAGGTCACTTTTCTATCTAGGCTGGAATATTGCTGCACACTAACAGCACCTTTCAAGGCAGTGCAATTGCTGACCTAGAAAAAAGTACAGAGAACCCTTTACGGCCCCGCATAACGGAGATAAAACACCTCAATTTATTGGGAGCGCTTGAGGTTCCCAAACCTGTATTCCCTGGAAGCAGGAGGGAGAGATACAGATTATATACACCTGGAAAATCCTAGAGGGACAGTACCGAACTTGCACACGAAAATCACTCACTACGAAAGCAAAAGACTTGGCAGACGAGCACCATCCCCCCAATGAAAAGCAGGGGTGTCACTAGCACGTTAAGAGACCATACAATAAGTGTCAGGGGCCGAGACCGTTCAACTGCCCCCAGCACACATAAGGGGGAATTACCAAACAGACCCCTGGCAGTCTTCAAGCTGGCACTGGACAAGCACCTAAAAATCAGTTCCGGATCAGCCGGGCTGTGGCTCGTACGTTGGTTTTTCGTGCAGCCACAGCCAGCAGCAACACCTGGTTGATCAGGCTTGATCCACCAGGAGGCCTGGTCACAGACCGGGCCGCGGGGGCGTTGACCCCCGGAACTCTCTCCAGGTTAAACTCCAGGTAAACAAGGAAATTTCTAGGAAGGGAAAGGGGGAGCTCCAAGGAATTTTAAAAGGAAAAAGTTGGGGTTGTCGCCAGCAAATACCACCATAGTTGAGGTTGCAGCCAGCAACATTACCAACCATAGTTGAGGTTGTAGCCAGCAATATTAGCACCATAGTTAGGTTGTAAGCCAGCAACATAACCACCATATTGTTGTTGCAGCCATCAACATTACCACCATAGTTGAGGTTTAGCCAGCAATATAGGCACCATAGTTGAAGGTTGTAGCCAGCAACATTAGCAACCATAGTTGAGGTTGTAGCCATGCCAACATTAGCATCCATATTGAGGTTGAAGCCAGCAACATTAGCACCATATTTGAGGTTTAGCCAGCAACATTAGCCACTCATAGTTGGGGTTGAAGCCAGACTCTAACATTTACCACCAATAGTATTTGAGGTGCAGCCAGCAACTTAGCACCATAATTGAGGTTTGAAGCCAGCAACATTACACCATAGTTGAGGTTTTCTCCAGCAACATTAGCACCATAGTTTGAGGTTTTGTACCAGCAACATTAGCACCATAGTTTGATGTTGTAGCAGCAACATTAGCTCCATAGTTGGGGTTGTAGCCATCAAGCATTAGCACCATAGTTGAGGTTGCAGCCAGCAACATAGCACCATAGTTGAGGTTGTAGCCAGCAAACATTAGCACCCATAGTTGAGGTTGTAAGCCACAAACATTACCACCTTAGTTGGTGTTGTAAGCCAGCAACATTACACATAGTTGAAGGTTGTAGCCAGCAACATTACCACCATAGTTGATGTTGTAGCCAGCAATCATTAGCAACTCATAGTTGCGTAGTAGCCAGCACATTATACCGACCATAGTTGAGGTTGTACCAGCAACATTAGCACCATAGTTGAGTGTTGTATCCAGCAACAATACACCATAGTTGAGGTTTGTAAGCCAGCAACAATACACCATAGTTGAAGGTTGTAACAGCAACATTACCACCATAGTTTGGGGTTTTAGCCAGAACATTACATACCACCATAGTTGGAGGTTGCACCAGCAACAATAGCTACCAAAGTTGATGTTGATAGCCACAACATTACCACCATAGTTGGGTTGTAGGCCAGCAACATAGCACCATAGTTGAGGTTGTAGCCAGCAACATTAGCACCATAGTTGAGGGTTGCATGCCAGCAACATTAAACACCTAAAGTTGAGGTTGTAGCAAGCATATTAGCACCATATTTGAGGTTGTAGCCAGCAACATTTAGCACCAAAGTTGAGGTTGTAGCCAGCAACATTTACACCATTTGAGGTTGTAGCCAGCAACATTAGCACCATATTGAGGTTGTAGCCAGCAACATTTAGCAAAAACCCATAGTTGAGGTTGTAGCCAGCAACATTACCACCATAGTTGAGGTTGTAGCCAGCAACATTACCACCATATTTTGGGGGTTGTAGCCATGCAACATTACCACCATAGTTGAGGTTGCAGCCAGCAACATTACCACCATGTTTGAGGTTGTAGCCAGCAACATTACCACCATAGTTGAGGTTGTAGCCAGCAACATTAGCACCATAGTTTGAGGTTTGTAGCCAGCAACATTACCACCATAAGTTGAGGTTGTAGCCATCAACATTAGCAACCATAGTTTGAGGTTGTAGCCAGCAACATTACCAACCTTTTAAGTTGGATGTTTAGCCAGCAACATTACACCATAGTTGAGGTTGTAGCCAGCAACATTTACCACCTAGTTGGGGTTGTAGCCAGCAACATTACCGACCATAGGTTGAGGTTTGCAGCCAGGCAAATTACACATAGTTGAGGTTGTAGCCAGCAACAATACCACCTATAGTTTGCGGTTGTATCCTATCAACATTAGCACCATATGAGGTTTTGTAGCCAACAACAATAGCAACCCAGTAGTTGAGTTGTAGCCAGCAACATTAGCACCATAGTTGGGGTTGTAGCCAGCAACATTAAGCACCATAGTTTGAGGTTGCAGCCAGCAACATTAGCACCACTGTTGAGGTTGTAGCCAGCAAACATTAGCACCATAGTTGATGGTTGTAGCCAGCAACATTAGCACCATAGTTGAAGGTTTTAGCACAGCAACATTACCACCCTAGTTGAGGTTGTAGCCAGCACAATAGCACCATAGTTTTGAGGTTGTACCAGCAACATTAACCACCATAGTTGAGGGTTGTAAGCCAGCAACAAAATACCACATAAGTTGAGGTTATTGTATCCAGCAACATTACGCCACCATAGTTGGGTTGTAAGCCAGCAACATTACCACCAAAGTTGAGGTTGCAGCCAGCAACATTAGCACTATAGTTGAGGTTGTAAAGCCAGCAACATTACCACCATAGTTGAGGTTGTAGCCAGCAACATTAGCACCATAGTTGAGGTTGTATGCCAGCAACATTAGCACAATATGTTGAGGTTGTAGCCACAACATTAGCACCATAGTGGGGTTGTAGCCAGCAACAATAGCACCATAAGTTGAGGTTGCATCCAGACAACATACAGCACCATTTTGAGGTTGTAGCAGCAACATTAGCACCATGTTGAGGATTTAAGCCAAGCAATAAAGCATTACCCACCTTAGTTGGTGTTTGTAGCCAGCAACATTAGCACCATATTTAGGGGTTGTAGCCAGCACAATAAACACCAAAGTTAGTTGTCGCCAGCAACATTAGCACCATAGTTGAGGTTGTAGCCAGCAACAATACCACCTTAGTTGAGGTTGTAGCCAGCAACATTACCACCATAGTTGGGGTTGTAGCCAGCACCATTAGCACCATAGTATGAGGTTGTAGCCCATCAACATTACCACCATAGTGGGGTTGTAGCCAGCAACATATAACACCATAGTTGAGGTTGCAGCCAGCCAACATTAGCACATAGTTGAGGTTGTAGCCAGCACATTACCACCATAGTTGAGGTTGCAGCCAGCAACATAGCACCATAGTTGAGGATGTAGCCAGCAACATAACCACCATAGTTTTGGGGTTGTAGCCAGCAACATTAGCACCATATGTTGAGGTTGCAAGCCAGCCAACAATAACACCATAGTTTGAGGTTGCCGCCAGCAACATTAGCACCATAGAATGAGGTATAGCCAGCAACATTATCACCATATATTGAGGGTATGTAGCCAGCACATTACCCACCATATTTTGAGGTTGTAAGCCAGCAACATATCCCAACCATAGTTGAGGTTGTAGCCACAACCTTACCACCATAGTTTGAGGTTTGTTAGCCAGCACATTTTTGAGGTCCATTTACCCCCTATTTTTTCATTCTATTTAACTATTGGTATGGTGGACTTATTAAGATGTTGTTCCTACACAGAAGGTATCTTGTCAAAATTACATAGATGGGTGGGGTGATGTGTTTTGTGTGTTATGTTTAAGTGAAAGGTATAACGAGACCTAACTGAATTACAGATTGCCTTAACTTTCTAATTTTTAAGAATGACAGTTATTATCTTATGCCCGTTGTATGGATCATGAATATCATCAGCATTAGTTATAACTATATAATTAGATGAGTATAACTTATACATGATGTGACTTATAGTTTAGGAATTTGTATATGGTAACTGTTGTATATGTTAGTATGTTGTGGAGTGTATGAGGGCCCCTGAGTTACTTTATGGTAACTGTAGAATATGGTAGCTGTTTGAGGAGTAATGTGGCCTCTGAGTTACGTATGGTAACTGTTGTATATGTTAGTTGTTGTGGAGGGAGTAATGTGCACCCGTGAGTTACGTTATGGTAACTGTTGTATATGTGTTAGTGTTTGTGGAGGTAATGTGGCCCCTGATTACGTTATGGTAACTGTTGTATTTGTTATGCTGTTGTGGAGGTAAAGTGGCCCCTGAGTTACGTTATGGTGTAACTGTTTATATGTTAGTTTTGTGGAGGGAATGTGGCCCCTGAGTAACGTTATGGTAACTGTTGTATAAGTTTAGTTGTTGTGGAGTAAGTGGCCCCTGAGTTACGTTATGGTAACTGTTGTATGTTTGCTGTTTGTGGGAGGTTAATGTGGCCCCTGATTTAGCGTTTATGGTAAACTTGTTGTATATGTTAGTTGATGTGAGTAATGGGTGGCCCCTGAGTTACGTTATGGTAACTGTATTATATGTTTAGCTGTTGTGGCGGTAAATGTGGCCCACTGAGTTACGTTATGGTAACTGTTGTAATAATGTTAGCTGTTTGTGGAGGTAAATGTGGCCCCTGAGCTACGTTAAGGTACCTGTGTATATGTTAGCTGATGTGTAGGTAAATGTGGCCCTTGATTACGTTTGGTAACTGTTGTATATTTTATCTGTTGTGGAGGTAATGTTGTCCTTGATTACGTTTATGGTAACTTTGTATATGTTAGCTGTGTGGAGTAATGTGGCCCCTGAGTTACGTATGGTAACTGTTGTATATGTTAGCTGTTGTGGAGGGAATGTGTCCCTTGAGTATACGTTTGGTAACTGTTTTATATGTTACTGATGTGGAGGTAATATGTTGCCCCTGATTACTTAAGGTACCTGTTGTATATGTTAGCCTGTTGTGGAGGTAATGTGGCCCCTTGAGTTACGTTATGGTAACTGTTTATAAGTTAGCTGTTGTGGGAGGTAATGTGGCCACTTGAGTTACGTTAGGTAACTGTTGTATATGTTAGCTGTTGTGGAGGTAATGTGGGCCCCTAGTTACGTTATGTAACTGTTGTTATATGTTAGCTGTTGTGGAGGTAAGGTGGCCCCTGAGTTTACGTTACGGTAACTGTTTGTATATGTTAGCTTTGTGGAGGTAATGTGCCCCTGAGTTAGTTAATTGTTTAAAACTCAACAAATTACACCTTAACTCATTAATAATCCACAGAGTAGCAAATATGAGAGCAGATTAGGAGAAGAATAAATAATGTTTATAAAGGTTAGTGAGGGAGATTGGTTGGTCTAGCAACACTCAACACCAACACCAACACCAACACCACACCAACACCAACACCAGCAACCGAACACAACACCAACACCTACACCAGCAGCCAACACCAACACCAACACACACCAACACCAACACCAGCACCAACAACCAACTACCAACACAACCAACAAACACCAACACCAACACCAACACCAGCACAACACCAGCACACCAAACACCAACACTCAACACCAACACCAACACCAACACCAGCAACCAACACCAAACACCAACACCAACACCAACACCAACACCACACCAACACCAAACACCAACATCCAACACCAACACCGAACACCAACACCATCACCAACACCACACCAACACCAGCACCAACACCAACAAATAACAACAACACCAACACCAACACCAAACACCAAAACCAGCACCAACACCAGCACCACACCAACACCACACCAGCACCAACAACCAACACAAACACCAACACCAGCACCAACACCCAGCACCAACACCAACACCAACACAGCACCAACTCCAACACCAGCAACCAAACACCACACCACACCAGCACCAAACACCAACACCAACACCAGCACCAACACCAGCACCAACACCAACACCAACACCGTAGCACCAACACCAACACCGAACACCAGCACCAACACCCAGCACCAACACCAACAACCAATACCAGCACCAACACCAACCCAACAACCACACCACACCCAGCACCAACCACCAACACCAAACACCAGCACACCAACACCAACACCAACACCAGCAACAACACCACAACCAACACCAACACCAACACCAGCACCAACCCAACACCAGCACCAAACACCAACACACAACACCAGCACCAACACACCACACCAACCACCAACACCCAGCAGCACCAACACCAACACCAGCAACCAACACCAACACCAACACCAACACCAACACCAACACCAACCCAACACCAACACCAACACCCAGCACCCAACACCAACACCAACACCACACCAACACAACACCAACACCAACACCACACCAGCACCAACACACATCCTCAACACCAAACACCAACACCAGCACCTAACACCAACACCAAACCAACACCAGCACCAACACCAGCACAACACCAACACCAACACCAACACCAACACCATACACCAACACCAACACCAACAACCAGCACCAACACCAACACCACACAACACCAGCACCATCACCAACACCACAACCAACACCAACACCAACACCAACACACACCAGCAGCAATGGATAATGTTGTGGTGCTGCCATGCACAGCATGGAATGTTAGGTGCTGGCCATCCATAGCATGGAAATTTGTGGTGCTGCCTTCCACAGCATGGTTATGTTGTGCTGCCATCCACAGCATGGATAAGTGTGGTGCTTGGCCATCCACAGCTGGATATGTTGTGGTCTGCCAACCATAGCATGGATCTTTTTGTGCTGCCATCCATAGCATGGATTATGTTAGGTGCTTCCAATGCACAGCATGGATATGTTGTCATGCTGCCATCCATACAAGGATATGTTGTGGTGCTGCCTTCCACAGCATGGATATGTTGTGGTGCTGCCATCCATAGCATGGATATGCTTGCTGCCATCCACATCATGGATATGTTTTTGTGGGTGCTGCCATCCACAGAATGGATCAATTTGTGGTGCTGCCATCCGACAGCATGGATATTTTGTGGTGCGCCAACCACAGCAGCATGGATATGTGTGGTGCGCCATCGACAGCAGGATATGTTGTTTCTGCTGCCTTGCCACAGCATGGATATGTTTGGTGCTGGCCATGCACAGGAATGGATTATGTTGGTCATGCTGACATCCATAGCATGGATAAGTTGTGGTGGCTGCCCCCGCCAATCCACAGCATGGGATAAGTTGTGGTGCTTGGCCATCCACAGCATGGATACTTTTTGGTGCTGCCACCACAAGCCTATGAATATTTTTTGAAGCTGCCATCCATGAGCATTGATATGTTGTTCTGGCCATCACAGCATGGATATGTTGTGCTGCAATCCACTAGCATGGCTATGTTGTGGTGCTGCCATCCATACAATTGGATATTGTTGTTTCTGCCATCCACAGCATATATGTAGTGCCTGCTATCCACAGCATGGCTATGTTGTGGTGACTGCCATCCATAGCATGGATAAGGGGGGCGGGGGACGTATGTCAGTTGGTGGGGTTTTATTTTCTGCCAACCACAGCATGATGAGTGTTGTGCTGCCAATCCATAGTATGGATATGGTGTAGCTGCCATCCACAGCATGGATAAGTTGTGCTGCCAACCACAGCATGTATATTGATTCAGTCCATCCCCAAGCATGGGCTATGTGTTGTGTTTCTGCATCCACACAAGGTTTTGTGGTGCCGCCATCCACAGCATGGATATGCTGTGGTGCAGCCATCCACAGCATGGATATTTGTGGTGCTGCCATCCACATGCATAGGATATGTTGTTGCGCTGCCATCCCACAGCATGGATTGTTGTTGCTGCCATCCACAGAATGGATATGTTTTTGGTGCGGCCATCCCACAGCATGGATAAGTGTGGTGCTGACATCCACACGTGGGATATGTTGTTCTGCTGCCATCCATCGAGCATGGGATATGTTGTTGGTGCTGCCATCCACAGCATTGATATATTGTTTGTGCTGGCCTTTTCACAGCTGGATATGTTGTTTGCTGCAATCCACAGCATGGATATGTTGTTGTGCTGGTCCTTCCCTAGCATGGATATGTTGTGGTGCTGCAACCGATAAGCATGGATATGTTTGTGGTGCTTGCCATCCACAGCATGATAGATTCATGTGCTGCCATCCCACAGCAATGTGATATGTTGTGGTGCTGCATCCCCAGCTGGAGTATTATGGTGGGTGCTAGCCATCCACATCATGGGGATATTTGTTGTGCTGCCATCCATAGCAGATCTGTTGTGGTTCAGCAATCTCACAGCAGAATGTTGTGGTGCTGCGATCCACAGCATGGATATTTGTGTGGCAGCCATCCCAGTCATGGATATTTTTTTGGTGCGTGGCCATCCACAGCATGGATATGTTTGTTGTGCTGCATCCCAAGCAAGGATATGGTTGTGTGCTGCCATCCCTAGCATGGAAATGTTGTGGGTGTCTTGCCAGTCCACGCAGGATCTGTGTTGAGCTGCCATCCACTGATGGGATATGTTGTGGTGCTGCCATCGCACCACATGGATATGTTGTGTGTGCTGCGTCCATCCACAGGCATTGAATGTTGTTGTGCAGCCATCCATAGGCAAGATATATTGGTTTGTGGTGCTGCCATCCACACATGGATATGTTGTGGTGCCTGGCCATCCAGCAGCATGGATATGTATGTATGTGGCTGCCATCCCACAGCATGGATAATGTTGTTGTGTGCTGTCCCCCACCCCACCCCCCACATCCACACATGGATATGTGTGGTGCTGCCATCCACATCATGGGATATGTTGTGATGTGTGTCTCCATCCCACAAGCATGGATAATGGTTGTTGTGTTGCCGCCATCCACAGCAGGATATTTGTGAGTGCTTGCCATCCACGAGAAGGATATGATGTGGAGCTGCCATCCCAGATGGATATGTTGTGGGCTGCCATCCAATAGCAATGGGATATGTTGTGTGGTGCTAGCCCATCCACCGCATTGTTATGTTGTGGTGCTGCATCCACCATGGATATGTTGTGGTGCTGCCATCCACGTAGCATGGATTAATTGTTGTTGTGCGCCATCCATAGCATGGATATGTTGTGGTGCTTGCCATCCACAGCATGGATAAGTTTGTGGTGTGCCGATTCCACATCATGGATTATGTTGTGGTGCTTGCCATCCACAGCATGGATATGTTGTGGTGCTGCCATCCACAGCATGATTATTGTGTGGTTCTGCCATCCACAGCATAGGATATGTTGTTTTGTGCTGCCATCCATACATGGAGGGGGGTGGATATGTTGTGGTGCTGCCATCCAAGCATGGAATGTTGTGGTGCGGGTGGCCATCCACAGCAAGGATATGTTGTGCTGCCATCCACAGCAATGGATTATGTATGTGGACTGGCCATCCACAGCATGGATTATGTTGTGGTGCTGCCATCCACAGCATGGAATATGTAGTGCCTGCCATCCACAGCATGATATCGTTGTGCTGCCATCCACAGCATGGATATTTTTTGTTGTGCTGCCAACCATAGCAATGGATATGTGTGGGCTGCCTCACATCATGGATATGGTTTGGTGCCTGCCATCCAACAGCATGGATATGTTTGTTGGCTGCCATCCATAGCATGATATGTTGTGGTGCTCGCCATCCCACATCATGGATATGTTGTTGGTGCTGCCATCCCCATCATGGATAATGTTGTGGTGCTGGGCCATCCTCAGCATGGGATATATTGTGTGGTGCTGCCATCCACAGCATAGAGTATGATTGTGACTGCCATCCACAGCAATGGATAAGTTGGGTGCAGCCATCCACAGCATGGATATTTGTGGTTCTGCCAACCACACATGGATATGGTTGTGGTGCTGCCATCCACAGCATGGATATGTAGTGCTGGCCACCACAGCATTGGATTGTTGTGGTGCTGCATCCACAGCATTGATATTGTTGTGCTTCCATCCACAGCATGGATATGTTGTGCTGGCCAATCCACAGCATGGCTATGTTGTGGTTTTTTTTTAACCCCCTCTTTTGGCCATCCCAGCATGGATAGTTTGGTGCTGCCATCCACAGCATGGATAGGTTGTGCAGCCATCCACAGTAGCTGGATATGGTTGTGCTGCCATCCACATCGTGGATATGTTTTGCTGCCATCCACCAGCATGAGATATGTTTGTGGTGTCTGCCATCCACAGCATGGATATGTTGTGGGCTGCCATCCATAGCATGGATATGTTGTGGTGCTGCCATCCACGATGGATATTTGTGGGTGCTGCCATCCACAGCATTGATATGTTGTGGAGCTGCCAACCACAGTCATGGATATGTGTGGGCTGCCATCCACAGCATGGATATGTTGTGGTGCTGCCATCCACAGCATGGATATGTTGAGGTGGCTGCCATTCCACACCATGGATATGTAGTGGTGTCTGTGCAACCCACATCAATGGATCTGTAAGTTGAGCTGCCATCCACAGCATGGATAGTAGTGCTTGCCATCCATAGCATGGATATGTTGTGGTGCTGGGGCATCATCCCCATCAGCATGGATATGTTGTTGCGCCATCCACAAGCATGGATTAGTGTGAGTGGTGCTGCCATCCACAGCATTGGATATGTTGTGGTGCTGCATCGACAGCATGGATATGTTGTGGGGTCTGCCATCCTCCCATGGATATGTGTGGTGCTGCCATCCACAGCAATGGATATTTGTGCTTGTCCATCCACAGCAAGGATATGTTGTTGCGAATCTAACCTAGCAGCTTCAGCTTCCACGTTAATACTTAAATCTGGAGGTTCTGTTGGGAGGTAGTGATTGTAGGTAGTGTTGGAGGTAGTGTTGGAGATGGTGTTGGAGGTAATGTTGAGGTGGTGTTGGGAGGTAGTGTTGGAGATGGTGTTGGAAGTAGTGTTGGAGGTGTGTTGAGGTAGTGTTTGGAGAATGGTGTTGGATGGTAGTGTTGGAGATGGTGTTGGATGTAATGTTGGAGGTGGTGTTGGATGTAGTGTTGGAGATTGGGTTGAGGTAATGTTGAGGTGGTTGATGGAGGTAGTGTGGAGATGGTGTTGGAGTAATGTTGGAGGTGTGTTTGGAGGTAGTGTTGGAGATGGTGTAGGAGGTAGTGTTGAAGGTGGTGTTTGAGGTAGTGATGGAGATGGAGTTGGAGAAGTGTAGAATGGTGTTTTGGAGGTAATGTTGGAGTGGTGTTGGAGGTAGTGTGGAGAATGGTGTTGGAGGTACTGGATGGAGGTTGTGTTGAGGTAGTGTTGGTGATGGTGTTGGAGGTAGTGTTGGAGGTTGTGTTGGAGGTAG
Organism: Cherax quadricarinatus; assembly: GCF_026875155.1. Lineage (NCBI taxonomy): Eukaryota > Metazoa > Arthropoda > Malacostraca > Decapoda > Parastacidae > Cherax > Cherax quadricarinatus. The sequence goes on along the minus strand of NC_069453.1, from coordinate 33,493,700 downwards.
TGTTTTTGGAGATGGTGTTGGAGGTATGTTGGAGATGGGTGTTGGGAGAGCGTTGGAGGTGGGTTGGAGGAGTGTTGGGAGTAGTTTTGGGTGGTGTTGGAGGAGTAGTGTTGGAGATAGTGTTGGAGTGGTAGTGTTGGAGGTAGTGTTGGAGGTATTTTGGAGGTGGTGGAGTTGGAGTAGTGTTGAGTGGTGATGTGTAGTGTTGGGAGTAGTGTTGGAGGAAGTGTTGGAGGTAGTGTTGGAGGTAGTGTGGTGGTAGTGTTGGTGGTAGTTGTTGGAGGTAGTGTGGGAGGTAGTGTTGGAGGTAGTGTTGGAGGTAGTGTTGGAGGTGGTGTTTGTAGGTAGTGTTGGAGTAGTGTTGGAGGTGGTGTAGGAGGAGTGTGGAGGTGCAACCTCGAACTCTTCAAGGGTCTGAACAAAAGCAAATTTACTCTGACGTGAGCCTTCCTCAGAGCCTATGATTGATACTTGTGTCAGCCCCTCTTCAGCACTCGTCACTCCCTGCTGTCAGCAAACCGTCATCCTCTCTCTGTCAGTACCGTCAGCCCCTCTGTCAGCCCCCCTCCTGTCAGCACCATACCCCCTCTGTCACACCGGTATTCCATCTGTCAGTCACCATCAGCCCCTTTGTACAGCACCGGGAATCCCTCTGTCAGCACTGTCAGCCCTCTGTCATACTCATGAACATATCAAACGTTATCATGAAGTGAGCTACGCGAGTGTGTGCGGGATCCATAACACCTTGTACATTAATATTCCATTTTCGTCTGATTATTTGAGTATTATATACCTGGCTTCTGCAATGATCAAGTTTTTAGAGACATTATTGAGTCGCAAGAGTCTTCAGTGGATGACAATAGAATCAGGTAATGATATAGATAAGTTAGCTTTTAGCGCCATTATTATGGCAAACAGGGCATTCCAGTTTACCAGGGTAGACGCCCTATAGTTAATTTCTTGTCTAACTCAACAAAAGTTGCTTGACGTTCTTAACTATGAAGGTTGGAAACAAAGTAAGATCGTAGCACTGCCAGTAGACACACCTGCGGAAGAAACAATAACAACAGATGCAGCACTGCTATTAGACTCCTGCTGGAAGTAACAATAATAAGCAGATGTAGCACTGCTAGTAGACTCCTGCTGGAAGTAACAATAATAGGCAGAATTAGCACTGCTAGTAGACTCCTGCTGAAGTAACAGTAACAGCAGATTGCAGCACTGCTATAACTCCTGCTGGAAAGTAACAATAAAAGCAGATGTAGCACTGCAATAGACTCCAGCTGGAAGTAACAATAATAGCAGATGCATCACTGTGTCTATAACTCCTGCTGAAGTAACAATAAAAGACAGATGGCCAGCACTGCGTAGTATCTCCTGCTGAAGTAACAATAATAGCAGATGCAGCACTGCTATGTTAGACTCCTGCTGGAGAGTAACAATAAATAGCAGAATGTAGCACTGCTAGTAGACTCTCCTGCTGGAAGTAACATTAAATAGCAGATTAGCGACTGCCAGTAGACTCCTGCTGAGGTAACAATAATAGCAGATGCAGCACTGCTATTAGACTCCTGCTGGAAGTAACAATAATAGCAGATTGCCGCACTGCTAGTAACCTCCTGCTGAAGTAACAATAATAGCAATGTAGCACTGCCAGTAGACTCCCACTGCAGGTAGTAACAATAATAGCGATCTGAAGCACTAGGCTAGGTAACACCTGCTTGGAAGTAACAATAATAGCAGAGTGCAGCATCTGCTAGAAGACTCCCTGTCTGGAATAAACAATAATAGCAGATGCAGCACTGCCAGTAGAACCTCCTGCTGGAAGTAACAATAATAGCAGATGCAGCACTGCCAGTAGACTCCTGCTGGAAGTAACAAATAATAGCAGATGCATCAACTGCTAGTAGACTCCTGCTTAAATCCATCAGAGTATATAACTTGTGATATACTTATTACTACCAGCTAGGCCAGAATTTCTTCTTGAGCAGTTGCGTTTAACAAGTGATTAAAGAAGGTAATTAACAATCAATTGACTTTCTTGAGGGAGGGACTTGTAGGTATATGTGAAATTATATGAACACATCTTCCAATGGAGGTGAAATGCTCTTGTTGCCTACAGTGACACAGTTCATGTAGGTTATGAAACTTAATATAATTGCATGTTTCCGCAGGCCATTTAGATCTGTGTGCATTTACTTCTAGACATTTAGGAAGATTCGAAAGAGATCAGTGTCAGGTTATACTTAACCTTTCTCATACCGAGTAACAGTGTAATCTCAAGAATCCTATCATACTGATACTAGAAATACCAAGCTCCTTCCTCATATTAAGAACCTTGGTAGATTTACGACAGCCAAGAATAATTGTGAGAGCTTCAATTTGCATTAACTCCAAGTGTCGGAGAGAACATTCCCTGGCTAATGTTAACTTGGCAGCAGGCACTTTAGTTGGGGTTGTAGCCAGCAACATTAAGCACCATAGTTGGAGGGTTGTAGCCAGCAACATTAGCACCATATAGTTGGGGTTGTAGCCAGCAACAATAGCAACCATAGTTGGGGTTGTAGCCAGCAACATTAGCACCATAGTTGGGGTTGTAGCCAGCAACATTAGCACCATAGTTGGGGTTGTAGCCAGCAACATTAGCACCATAGTGTTGGGGTTGTACCAGCAACATAAAAACCATAGTTGATGTTGTAGCCCAGCCAACATAGCACCAAAAGTGGGTTGAGCCACAACATTACACCATATTTGGGGTTGTATCCAGCAACAATAGCATCACACCATAGTTTTGGGGTTGTAAGCCAGCAACATTAAGCACCATAGATTGAGGTTTGTAGCCAGCAACATTACACACATAGTTGGGGTTGTAGCCAGCAACAATACCGACCTTAGTTGGGGTTTGTAGCCACAACATACCCACTCTTAGATTGTGTGATTGTAGCCAGCAACATTAGCACCATAGTTGGGGTTGTAGCCAGCAACATAACACCATAAGTTGAGGTTTGAGCCAGCAACATTAGCACCATAGTTAGGTTTGTAGCCAGCATACATTATCCACCATATTTGGGGTTGTAGCCCAACACATTACACCGATGGTGTTGTAGCCATCAACATTACCACCTTAGGTTGGGTTTGTAGCCAGCAACATTAACACCATAGTTGGGGTTGTAGCAAGCAACATTACCACCTTAGTTGGTGTCCCAGCAACATTAACACCATATTGGGGTTGTAGCCAGCAACATGCACCATAGTTGAGGTTGTGTAGCCAACAATTTAGCACCTATAGTTTGAGTTATAGCCAGCAACATTAGCACCATAGCTTGAGGTTGTAGCCAAGCCCAATAAGCACCATAGTTTGATGTTTGTAGACAGCAACATTAGCACCATAGTTGAGGTTGTAGCCAGCAACATTACACCATAGTTGAGGTATGTAGCCAGCAACATTACCACCATAAGTTGAGGTTGCACCAGCAAAATTACACCATAGTTGATGATGTAGCCAGCCAACATTAGCACCATGGGAGTTGAGGTTGTAGCCAGCAACATTACCACCCCTAGTTGAGGTTGTAGCCATCAACATTATCACCATAGTTGAGGTTGTAGCCAGCAACATTAGCACCATAGTTGAAGGTTGTAGCCAGCAACATAGCACCATAGTTGGGGTTGTAAGCCAGCAACATTACCACCATAGTTGAGGTTGCAGCAGCAACATTACCACCATAGGTTGAGGTTAGTAGCCAGCAATATTAGCACCATATTTTGAGGTTGTATGCCAGCAACATTACCACACATAGTTGAGGTCAGCCAGCAACATATACCACCATAGTTGAGGTTGTAGCCAGCAATATTAGCACCATAGTTGAGGTTGTATGCTCAGCAACAATACACCATAGTAGAGGTTGTAGCCAGCAACATTAGCACCATCGTTGATGGTTGTATCAGCAACATTAGCACCATAGTTGAGGTTGTAACCAGCAACATTCGCACCATAGTTGAGGTTGTATCCAGCAACATTACCACACCATAGGTTTTGAGGTTTGTAGCCAGCAACCTGTTACCACCATATTTGGGGTTGTAGCCAGCAACAGTTGGTACCACCATAGTTGAGGTTGCAGCCAGCAACATTACCAACCATAGTTGAGGGTTTAGCCAGCAACATTACCACTTACTCCATAGATGGGTTGTAGCCAGCAACATTATCACCATAGTTGAATGTGTAAGCCATCAACATTACCACATAGTTGAGGTTGTAGCCAGCAAAATTGAGCACCATAGTTGAGGTTGTAGCAGCAACATTTACCACCCTAGTTTGAGGTCGTAGCCAGCAACATTATACCACCATAGTTGATGATGTAGCCAGCAACATTACCACCATAGTTTGGGGTTTTGTAGCCGCCAGCAACATTACCGGACCATATTTTTGAGGTTGCAGCCACAACATTAGCACCAATAGTTAGAGATGTAGCCAGCAGGGGACAATTAACCAACCATAGTTGAGTTTGTAGCCAGCAACATTAGCACCATAGTTGAAGGTTGTACCAGATACATTATCACCATATGTTTGAGGTTGTAGCCAGACAACCATTAGCACAAGACCATAGTAGGGGTTGAAGCAACACCTTACACCAAAGTTTGAGGTTGCAGCCAGCAACATTAGCACCATGTTTTTGAGTGTTGTAGCCAGCAACATTAGCCCCATAGTTGAGGTTGGTAAGCCAGCAACATTACCACCTTAGTTGTGTTGTAGCCAGCAACATTAGCACCATAGTTGGGTTGTAGCCAGCAACATTAACCACCATAGTTTGAGGTTGTATCCAGCAACATTAGCAACCATAGTGAGGTTTGTGAGCCAATAGCCGTTACATTTCTATCCTTAGTATATGGGGTTGTAGCCAACAACATAGCATCCAATGGAGGTGTAGCCAGCAACATTACCACCTTAGTTGGGGTTTGTAGCCAGCAACAATTAACACCATAGTTGTGGTTGTAGCCAGCAACACTACCACCTAGATGGGTTGTAGGCCACAACATTAACACCATAGTTTGGTTTGTAGCCCAGCAAAACATTAGCACCATAGTTTGAGGTTGTAGCCAGCAATATTAAGGCACCATAGTTTAGTAAAAGCCAGCAACATTAGCACCATAGTTGAGGTTGTAGCCAGCAACATAAGCACCAAAGATTTGATGGTTGTTGCCAGCAACATTAGCACGAAGTGGCACCATATTAGGTTTGTAGCAGCAACGGTGAATTACCACCATTTTGAGGTTGTCTCCAGCACATTACCACCATATTTGAGGTTGCTAGCCAGCAACATTAGCACCATAGTTGAGGGTTTGTAGCCACACACATAGCACCATAGTTGAGGTAGTACCTAGCAAACATTACCACCATAGTTTAGGTTGTAGCCAGCAACATTAGCACCATAGTTGAAGGTTGTAGCCAGCATCCATTAGCACCATAGTTGAGGTTTAGCCAGCAACATTAGCACCATAGTTGGGGTTGTCGCCAGCAAATACCACCATAGTTGAGGTTGCAGCCAGCAACATTACCAACCATAGTTGAGGTTGTAGCCAGCAATATTAGCACCATAGTTAGGTTGTAAGCCAGCAACATAACCACCATATTGTTGTTGCAGCCATCAACATTACCACCATAGTTGAGGTTTAGCCAGCAATATAGGCACCATAGTTGAAGGTTGTAGCCAGCAACATTAGCAACCATAGTTGAGGTTGTAGCCATGCCAACATTAGCATCCATATTGAGGTTGAAGCCAGCAACATTAGCACCATATTTGAGGTTTAGCCAGCAACATTAGCCACTCATAGTTGGGGTTGAAGCCAGACTCTAACATTTACCACCAATAGTATTTGAGGTGCAGCCAGCAACTTAGCACCATAATTGAGGTTTGAAGCCAGCAACATTACACCATAGTTGAGGTTTTCTCCAGCAACATTAGCACCATAGTTTGAGGTTTTGTACCAGCAACATTAGCACCATAGTTTGATGTTGTAGCAGCAACATTAGCTCCATAGTTGGGGTTGTAGCCATCAAGCATTAGCACCATAGTTGAGGTTGCAGCCAGCAACATAGCACCATAGTTGAGGTTGTAGCCAGCAAACATTAGCACCCATAGTTGAGGTTGTAAGCCACAAACATTACCACCTTAGTTGGTGTTGTAAGCCAGCAACATTACACATAGTTGAAGGTTGTAGCCAGCAACATTACCACCATAGTTGATGTTGTAGCCAGCAATCATTAGCAACTCATAGTTGCGTAGTAGCCAGCACATTATACCGACCATAGTTGAGGTTGTACCAGCAACATTAGCACCATAGTTGAGTGTTGTATCCAGCAACAATACACCATAGTTGAGGTTTGTAAGCCAGCAACAATACACCATAGTTGAAGGTTGTAACAGCAACATTACCACCATAGTTTGGGGTTTTAGCCAGAACATTACATACCACCATAGTTGGAGGTTGCACCAGCAACAATAGCTACCAAAGTTGATGTTGATAGCCACAACATTACCACCATAGTTGGGTTGTAGGCCAGCAACATAGCACCATAGTTGAGGTTGTAGCCAGCAACATTAGCACCATAGTTGAGGGTTGCATGCCAGCAACATTAAACACCTAAAGTTGAGGTTGTAGCAAGCATATTAGCACCATATTTGAGGTTGTAGCCAGCAACATTTAGCACCAAAGTTGAGGTTGTAGCCAGCAACATTTACACCATTTGAGGTTGTAGCCAGCAACATTAGCACCATATTGAGGTTGTAGCCAGCAACATTTAGCAAAAACCCATAGTTGAGGTTGTAGCCAGCAACATTACCACCATAGTTGAGGTTGTAGCCAGCAACATTACCACCATATTTTGGGGGTTGTAGCCATGCAACATTACCACCATAGTTGAGGTTGCAGCCAGCAACATTACCACCATGTTTGAGGTTGTAGCCAGCAACATTACCACCATAGTTGAGGTTGTAGCCAGCAACATTAGCACCATAGTTTGAGGTTTGTAGCCAGCAACATTACCACCATAAGTTGAGGTTGTAGCCATCAACATTAGCAACCATAGTTTGAGGTTGTAGCCAGCAACATTACCAACCTTTTAAGTTGGATGTTTAGCCAGCAACATTACACCATAGTTGAGGTTGTAGCCAGCAACATTTACCACCTAGTTGGGGTTGTAGCCAGCAACATTACCGACCATAGGTTGAGGTTTGCAGCCAGGCAAATTACACATAGTTGAGGTTGTAGCCAGCAACAATACCACCTATAGTTTGCGGTTGTATCCTATCAACATTAGCACCATATGAGGTTTTGTAGCCAACAACAATAGCAACCCAGTAGTTGAGTTGTAGCCAGCAACATTAGCACCATAGTTGGGGTTGTAGCCAGCAACATTAAGCACCATAGTTTGAGGTTGCAGCCAGCAACATTAGCACCACTGTTGAGGTTGTAGCCAGCAAACATTAGCACCATAGTTGATGGTTGTAGCCAGCAACATTAGCACCATAGTTGAAGGTTTTAGCACAGCAACATTACCACCCTAGTTGAGGTTGTAGCCAGCACAATAGCACCATAGTTTTGAGGTTGTACCAGCAACATTAACCACCATAGTTGAGGGTTGTAAGCCAGCAACAAAATACCACATAAGTTGAGGTTATTGTATCCAGCAACATTACGCCACCATAGTTGGGTTGTAAGCCAGCAACATTACCACCAAAGTTGAGGTTGCAGCCAGCAACATTAGCACTATAGTTGAGGTTGTAAAGCCAGCAACATTACCACCATAGTTGAGGTTGTAGCCAGCAACATTAGCACCATAGTTGAGGTTGTATGCCAGCAACATTAGCACAATATGTTGAGGTTGTAGCCACAACATTAGCACCATAGTGGGGTTGTAGCCAGCAACAATAGCACCATAAGTTGAGGTTGCATCCAGACAACATACAGCACCATTTTGAGGTTGTAGCAGCAACATTAGCACCATGTTGAGGATTTAAGCCAAGCAATAAAGCATTACCCACCTTAGTTGGTGTTTGTAGCCAGCAACATTAGCACCATATTTAGGGGTTGTAGCCAGCACAATAAACACCAAAGTTAGTTGTCGCCAGCAACATTAGCACCATAGTTGAGGTTGTAGCCAGCAACAATACCACCTTAGTTGAGGTTGTAGCCAGCAACATTACCACCATAGTTGGGGTTGTAGCCAGCACCATTAGCACCATAGTATGAGGTTGTAGCCCATCAACATTACCACCATAGTGGGGTTGTAGCCAGCAACATATAACACCATAGTTGAGGTTGCAGCCAGCCAACATTAGCACATAGTTGAGGTTGTAGCCAGCACATTACCACCATAGTTGAGGTTGCAGCCAGCAACATAGCACCATAGTTGAGGATGTAGCCAGCAACATAACCACCATAGTTTTGGGGTTGTAGCCAGCAACATTAGCACCATATGTTGAGGTTGCAAGCCAGCCAACAATAACACCATAGTTTGAGGTTGCCGCCAGCAACATTAGCACCATAGAATGAGGTATAGCCAGCAACATTATCACCATATATTGAGGGTATGTAGCCAGCACATTACCCACCATATTTTGAGGTTGTAAGCCAGCAACATATCCCAACCATAGTTGAGGTTGTAGCCACAACCTTACCACCATAGTTTGAGGTTTGTTAGCCAGCACATTTTTGAGGTCCATTTACCCCCTATTTTTTCATTCTATTTAACTATTGGTATGGTGGACTTATTAAGATGTTGTTCCTACACAGAAGGTATCTTGTCAAAATTACATAGATGGGTGGGGTGATGTGTTTTGTGTGTTATGTTTAAGTGAAAGGTATAACGAGACCTAACTGAATTACAGATTGCCTTAACTTTCTAATTTTTAAGAATGACAGTTATTATCTTATGCCCGTTGTATGGATCATGAATATCATCAGCATTAGTTATTCTTATATAATTAGATTAGTATAACTTATACATGATGTGACTTCATAGTATAGAATTTGTATATGGAAACTGATGTATATGTTAGTATGTTGTGGAGTGTATGAGGGCCCCTGAGTTACTTTATGGTAACTGTAGAATATGGTAGCTGTTTGAGGAGTAATGTGGCCTCTGAGTTACGTATGGTAACTGTTGTATATGTTAGTTGTTGTGGAGGGAGTAATGTGCACCCGTGAGTTACGTTATGGTAACTGTTGTATATGTGTTAGTGTTTGTGGAGGTAATGTGGCCCCTGATTACGTTATGGTAACTGTTGTATTTGTTATGCTGTTGTGGAGGTAAAGTGGCCCCTGAGTTACGTTATGGTGTAACTGTTTATATGTTAGTTTTGTGGAGGGAATGTGGCCCCTGAGTAACGTTATGGTAACTGTTGTATAAGTTTAGTTGTTGTGGAGTAAGTGGCCCCTGAGTTACGTTATGGTAACTGTTGTATGTTTGCTGTTTGTGGGAGGTTAATGTGGCCCCTGATTTAGCGTTTATGGTAAACTTGTTGTATATGTTAGTTGATGTGAGTAATGGGTGGCCCCTGAGTTACGTTATGGTAACTGTATTATATGTTTAGCTGTTGTGGCGGTAAATGTGGCCCACTGAGTTACGTTATGGTAACTGTTGTAATAATGTTAGCTGTTTGTGGAGGTAAATGTGGCCCCTGAGCTACGTTAAGGTACCTGTGTATATGTTAGCTGATGTGTAGGTAAATGTGGCCCTTGATTACGTTTGGTAACTGTTGTATATTTTATCTGTTGTGGAGGTAATGTTGTCCTTGATTACGTTTATGGTAACTTTGTATATGTTAGCTGTGTGGAGTAATGTGGCCCCTGAGTTACGTATGGTAACTGTTGTATATGTTAGCTGTTGTGGAGGGAATGTGTCCCTTGAGTATACGTTTGGTAACTGTTTTATATGTTACTGATGTGGAGGTAATATGTTGCCCCTGATTACTTAAGGTACCTGTTGTATATGTTAGCCTGTTGTGGAGGTAATGTGGCCCCTTGAGTTACGTTATGGTAACTGTTTATAAGTTAGCTGTTGTGGGAGGTAATGTGGCCACTTGAGTTACGTTAGGTAACTGTTGTATATGTTAGCTGTTGTGGAGGTAATGTGGGCCCCTAGTTACGTTATGTAACTGTTGTTATATGTTAGCTGTTGTGGAGGTAAGGTGGCCCCTGAGTTTACGTTACGGTAACTGTTTGTATATGTTAGCTTTGTGGAGGTAATGTGCCCCTGAGTTAGTTAATTGTTTAAAACTCAACAAATTACACCTTAACTCATTAATAATCCACAGAGTAGCAAATATGAGAGCAGATTAGGAGAAGAATAAATAATGTTTATAAAGGTTAGTGAGGGAGATTGGTTGGTCTAGCAACACTCAACACCAACACCAACACCAACACCACACCAACACCAACACCAGCAACCGAACACAACACCAACACCTACACCAGCAGCCAACACCAACACCAACACACACCAACACCAACACCAGCACCAACAACCAACTACCAACACAACCAACAAACACCAACACCAACACCAACACCAGCACAACACCAGCACACCAAACACCAACACTCAACACCAACACCAACACCAACACCAGCAACCAACACCAAACACCAACACCAACACCAACACCAACACCACACCAACACCAAACACCAACATCCAACACCAACACCGAACACCAACACCATCACCAACACCACACCAACACCAGCACCAACACCAACAAATAACAACAACACCAACACCAACACCAAACACCAAAACCAGCACCAACACCAGCACCACACCAACACCACACCAGCACCAACAACCAACACAAACACCAACACCAGCACCAACACCCAGCACCAACACCAACACCAACACAGCACCAACTCCAACACCAGCAACCAAACACCACACCACACCAGCACCAAACACCAACACCAACACCAGCACCAACACCAGCACCAACACCAACACCAACACCGTAGCACCAACACCAACACCGAACACCAGCACCAACACCCAGCACCAACACCAACAACCAATACCAGCACCAACACCAACCCAACAACCACACCACACCCAGCACCAACCACCAACACCAAACACCAGCACACCAACACCAACACCAACACCAGCAACAACACCACAACCAACACCAACACCAACACCAGCACCAACCCAACACCAGCACCAAACACCAACACACAACACCAGCACCAACACACCACACCAACCACCAACACCCAGCAGCACCAACACCAACACCAGCAACCAACACCAACACCAACACCAACACCAACACCAACACCAACCCAACACCAACACCAACACCCAGCACCCAACACCAACACCAACACCACACCAACACAACACCAACACCAACACCACACCAGCACCAACACACATCCTCAACACCAAACACCAACACCAGCACCTAACACCAACCCCAAACCAACACCAACACCAACCCCAACACCACCCCAACACCAAACCAACACCAGCCCCAACACCAACAAAACCCAGCCCCAACACCAACACAACACCCAACCCAAAAACACCAACACCAACCAACACCAACCCAGTCGAAGTTGTGTGAAGGAAAACCCCAGGTAGACTGCTGTCTGTTGACCTTGGTTGCCCTCTGTGTTGCCCTTGTGTTGACCCTGTGTTGACCTCGTGTTGCCCTTGTGTTGCCCTCTGTGTGACCCTGTTTGACCCTTGCTGATCTGTTTTGACCTCTGTGTTGCCCTCTGTGTTGACCTCTGTTTTGCCCTTGTGTTGACCTCTGTGCCCCTTGTGTTGACCTCTGTGTTGACCTCTGTGTTGACCTCTGTGCTACTCTGTTTTACCTCTGTCTGCCCTTGGTTGACCTCTGTGTTGACCCTGTGTTGCCCTCGTGTTACCTCTTTTGACCTCTTGCGCCCCTGTTTACCTCTGTGTTGCCCGTGTTCCCCTTGGTTGACCTCTGTGTTGCCCTCTGTGTTGACCTCTGTGTACCTCTGGTTGCCCTCTGTGGACCTCTGTTTTTGACCCGGTTGACCTCGTGTTGACCTGTGTTGATTGGTTGATTGTTTTGACCCTGTGTTGATCTGTGTTGCCTCTGTGCTGCCCTTGTGTTAAATCGTGTTGACCTCTGTGTTGCCCCTTGTGTTGCCTTTGTGCCCTCTGTTTTGACCTCTTGTTGCCCTCTGTGGCCTCTGTGTTGACCTCTGTGTGACCTTTTTTTGCCCTGTGCTGCCCTCGTGTTGCCTCGTGTGTTTTGGTTCCTG
>NC_069453.1:33432806-33480909 GCF_026875155.1 Cherax quadricarinatus | reverse complement strand
CCTGGAGCAATGTGGCAGATGTTGCAAGTATATAGAATAGTTGGTAAGTTACTAAATGCTGTAAAGAGTTTTTATGAGGATAGTGAGGCTCAGGTTAGGGTGTGTAGAAGAGAGGGAGACTACTTCCCAGTAAAAGTAGGTCTTAGACAGGGATGTGTAATGTCACCATGGTTGTTTAATATATTTATAGATGGGGTTGTAAAAGAAGTAAATGCTAGGGTGTTGGGAGTTGACGTGTCGGCGGATGGATTTATGAAGGATGAGGTTAATCATAGAATTGATGAGGGAAAAAAGGTGAGTGGTGCGTTGAGGTATATTTGGAGACAAAAAACGTTATCTATGGAGGCAAAGAAGGGAATGTATGAAAGTATAGTAGTACCAACACTTATATGGGTGTGAAGCTTGGGTTGTGAATGCAGCAGCAAGGAGGCAGTTGGAGGCAGTGGAGATGTCCTGTCTAAGGGCAATGTGTGGCGTAAATATTATGCAGAAAATTCAGAGTGTGGAAATTAGGAGAAGGTGTGGAGTTAATAAAAGTATTAGTCAGAGGGCTGAAGAGGGGTTGTTGAGGTGGTTTGGTCATTTAGAGAGAATGGATTAAAGTAGAATGACATGGGGAGCGTATAAATCTGTAGGGGAAGGAAGACGGGGTAGGGGTCGTCCTCGAAAAGGTTGGAGGGAGGGGGTAAAGGAGGTTTTGTGGGTGAGGGGCTTGGACATCCAGCAAGCGTGCGTGAGCGTGTTAGATAGGAGTGAATGGAGACGAATGGTATTTGGGACCTGACGATCTGTTGGAGTGTGAGCAGGGTAATATTTAGTGAAGGGATTCAGGGAAACAGGTTATTTTTATATAGCCGGACTTGAGTCCTGGAAATGGGAAGTACAATGCCTGCACTCTAAAGGAGGGGTTTGGGATATTGGCAGTTTGGAGGGATATGTTGTGTATCTTTATAGGTATATACTTCTAAGATGTTGCGTTCTGAGCACCTCTGCAAAAACAGTGATTATGTGTGAGTGAGGTGAAAGTGTTGAATGATGAAAGTATTTTCTTTTTGGGGATTTTCTTTCTTTTTTGGGTCACCCTGCCTCGGTGGGAGACGGCCGACTTGTTAAAAAAAAAAAAATACCTGGAGAGGGTTTCTAGGGTCAACATTCCTGCAGCCCGATCTGAGACCAGGCATCGTGGTGGATCAGGGTCTGATCATCCAAGCTGTTACTGCTGGTCACATGCAAACTGACATACGAACCACAGCCCGGCTGGTCAGGTACTGACTTTAGTATATGTACGGTGCAAAGTTTTTAAATTGTAATATTATCTAACAGTGTCTTCATAGCTATTTTATATATATATATATATTATTTTTTTTTATTATCACACCGCTTCCCCAGGCGGGTGGCCCGAAAAGAAAAACTTTCACTCATTCACTCCATCACTGTCTTGCCAGAAGGGTGCTTTACATACAGTTTTTAACTGCAACATTAACACCCTCCTTCAGAGTGCGGGCACTGTACTTCCATTCAGGACTCAAGTCGGCCTGCGGTTTCCTAATCCCTTCATAAATGTTACTTTGTCACACTCACAGTAATATTAAAATCATTGTCTCCATCATCCTATCAAAACGCTCAGCATCTGCTGAAGTCCAGCCTGACAAACTCCTTTACCCTCCTCCAACCTTCTTTTTATTCTTTAGTAATAGTACATATTGCCTTTAATTTACAAATAAAAAAAAAAAAATTATCAAGTCCTTTCTACCCAATATTTTTAGTGGACCATTAATTATGGGACAGTGTTGGAAATTAAATCACAGATGAGCCACAGGGATGTTAGTATTTCTTCAATCTTGAGATTATTATTAATCCAAACCAAGCACTAAACCCACTAGGGTCTTCAGTCAGAGTGGTTGGGAAGTGGAATGATCTTGGTGATGGAGGCAGGCTTCATACATAGTTTTAAGATCAGGTATGATAGGGCCCAGGAGGGTAATAGTGAATGAAGAATGGCAAGTTAAGAGGCAGGGCCAGGTGAGTATGCAAGCATGTAATGTCCACAACTTATACTTTATTTTCCTGTGTTATTGTTATGGATGTTCCGTGGTTAATAGGATTGTGTCCAGGGAATACGTCAGTATTGACCAACCGGCACTCTCTACCTCAGTGCTGGCAAGAGGCCTAGTAACTACCTCACAACCAGCACACTATTTAATTGCTGGCAAGAGGTCTAGTAACTACCTCACAACCAGCACTCTGCCTCAGTGCTGGCAAGAGGTCTAGTAACTACCTCACAACCAGCACACTACTTAATTGCTGGCAAGAGGTCTAGTAACTACCTCACAACCAGCACTCTGCCTCAGTGCTGGCAAGAGGTCTAGTAACTACCTCACAACCAGCACACTACTTAATTGCTGGCAAGAGGTCTAGTAACTACCTCACAACCAGCACTCTGCCTCAGTGCTGGCAAGAGGTCTAGTAACTACCTCACAACCAGCACACTACTTAATTGCTGGCAAGAGGTCTAGTAACTACCTCACAACCAGCACTCTGCCTCAGTGCTGGCAAGAGGCCTAGTAACTACCTCACAACCAGCACTCTGCCTCAGTGCTGGACAGAGGCCTGGTAACTACTTCACAACCAACACTCTACCTCAGTGCTGGAAAGAGGTCTAGTAACTACTTCACAACCAGCACGCTCTACCTCAGTGTTGAAAGAGGTCTAGTAACTACTTCACAACCAGCACTTTCTACCTCAGTGCTGTTAGTTTAATATGTTTATTATGCACCCCATACCTATCCTGTGGGCAGTAGTCAAAAGATTACAGAGGTACGTAATGGGTCCAGGGACTGGGCCCCCAAAGTTTTGATAGCTGAACTAGGTACAAAGGTAATGAGCTCACAAGTTACAAAGGTAATGAATTCTGTAGAATGGACCCCTCAAGGAAGGTTCCTTGATGTTGGTGAGGGGCTCTTGATTTAGGGAATTGGATCTGTGCTCCAGTTCCCCGAATTAAGCCTGAATGCCTTCCACATCCCCCCCCCCAGGCGCTGTATAATCCTCCGGGTTTAGCGCTTCCCCCTTGATTATAATAATAATAATAATAATCTGTAGAATGGTTACTTAACGTTTATACATGGCTACAATCGCAAGAGGCCTAGTAACTACCTCAACGCAATGAAGAGGATAAAATGTTAGAGATCAATATCCTCAAGAGTCCCAGAAGAGGTCTGTCACCTGTAGCTCAACTCAATCATCCCAAGAGCTGGAATTCACTGCAGCTAAATACTGAAACACTTAAAGTCTTAAGACAATCATTCCTTGACACAAGGATGAATCTGTCCGTAGAGTTTAGCTACTGCAATGATATAGTATTTAATAATAATCTTTTATTTTTATAAATACATGACCCTCTCTCTCTTGCTACCCAATACCCCTTCATCCTTCCCTGCCCGGCGGCGCTGTATGACCCTTGTAGGTTTAGCGCTTCTTTTTTTATTATATAAATACATGATACAACTTATGCAGACCATAGCTGACATCAATAACATAATATATAGAAAGTCCCTGGTTATGCAGAACATTTCGGACAGCTTAGGTTAATCTTGTCCCCAGGATGCGACCCACACCAGTTGACTAACACCCAGGTACCTACTGACTTAGGTGAGCATGGACAGCAGGTGTCAAGAAACACACCCAATGTTTTCACCCGTACGTAGGATCGAACCACGGACCTCAGTGTGTGAGCTGAGTGCACTACCCACCGAGTTACGTAGGCGAGGGATCTCTAAAAATCATGGTGGGGTAGGGAATCATCCTGGGGGAGGGGGAGCATCCTGGGGAAGGGGGGAGCATCGTGGGTCCCCAACAAACGTTGTGTTGGTCAGGACTCAACCACAAGTCTGGCTCGTCTACCAGACGCACGACAGTTGTACAATCTTAATATTTGTCATTTAAATCAACATTGAACTTGAAGTATGTACAGTTATTTATATAAAAGAAATAAGTGCACATGTTACCTCAGTAAATGTAGTGTTGAATAATATACGAGAAATAAGATGAGTAGGATGGTGCCGGGAGAGAGAGATCTTAGGAAGATCCTGGTGAACAATGTTCAGTAACTTTCTTCAGTTAGTTGGGGGTATATGTGCCTGCTCTCACTCTTACCATTCCCACGTGTTATATTTCTATTTTATTTTTTATGAACATTTGTATTTTTTCTTGTAACGTTATAAAGAATTAATGAAGGAGAGCTGAGGCGCCACTACCCACAAGTGTTGCAGTTCATTATACTAATTCTTCTGACTAAGGTAATATTAGAAGTCACGTATTTTGTTCTTTAGTGTTATATGACCTGCAGAGAGAGGTTCCGTGGTGATGATGAAGAGCTCTTGATCCAAGGAATTTGAACTGCAATCAAGGACTCCAATTGAAATATGTCACTTTGACTTTATTGGGTTGTCCTGGGTAATTTACACTGTTCTTATGTACCTGTCTCAACTTACTTGCAAAAATACTAATAACTTCTCATTCTCCGGCCCTGTATAACCCATACGTGTTGAGCGCTCTCCATTGACTATAATATTGATAAAGTATTGTATAACAAGGCAAATACCACATCTAGTATCGGGCCCTTACTCAGACAGGATGGGACTTACACAGACGACAACAAGGAAATGAGTGAAATATTGAAATCCCAGTACGACTCTGTGTTTAGTGAACCACTAATCGGTCTGAGGATCGATGACCCAAATGATTTCTTCATGAATGAGCCTCAAAACTCCATAAATGTATGCCAGATTTCCGACATTACCCTAACTCCGATAGATTTCGAAAAAGCCATTGACAACATGCCTATGCACTCAGCCCTGGGCCCAGACTCGTGGAACTCTGTTTTCATTAAGAACTGCAAGAAACCCCTCTCGCGTGCCCTAAGCACACTATGGAGGAGGAGCTTGGACATGGGTGAAATTCCACAGTCACTTAAAACAACGGATATAGCCCCACTCCATAAAGGTGGCAGCAAAGCATTAGCTAAGAACTATAGACCAATAGCTCTGACATCCCACATCATAAAAATCTTTGAAAGAGTGCTAAGAAGCAGGATTGCAAATCACCTGGATTCCCAAAATCTGCACAATCCAGGGCAACATGGGTTCAGGGCAGGTCGCTCCTGCCTCTCACAACTACTGGATCACTATGACATGGCCTTGGATGCACTGGAAGAAAATCAGAATGCAGATGTAATATACACAGACTTTGCAAAAGCATTTGACAAATGCGATCATGGCGTAATAGCCCATAAAATACGTGCTAAAGGAATAACTGGGAAAGTGGGGAGATGGATCTTCAACTTCCTAACAAATCGAACACAAAGAGTAGTGGTCAACAGAGTTAAATCGGAGGCTGCCATAGTGAAGAGCTCTGTTCCACAAGGCACAGTACTCGCCCCCATCTTATTCCTTATCCTCATATCAGACATAAACAGAGATATACACCACAGCACCGTATCATCCTTTGCGGATGATACTAGGATCTGCATGAGGCTGTCATCTGCTGAGGACGCGGTTAACCTCCAAGAAGATATAAACAAAGTTTTCCAGTGGGCAACGGTAAACAATATGATGTTCAATGAGGACAAATTCCAACTACTCCGTTATGGAAAACTGGAGGAGATAATAACTAGAACAGAGTATACTACTGACTCCGGCCATACAATAGAGCGGAAAAATAATGTAAGGGACCTGGGAGTAGTAATGTCTGAGGATCTCACTTTCAAGGATCACAACAGTGCCACGATCGCACGTGCAAAGAAAATGATAGGATGGATAATGAGAACTTTCAAAACGAGAGATGCCAAGCCCATGGTGATCCTTTTCAAATCACTTGTTCTCTCTAGGCTGGAATACTGCTGTACATTAACATCTCCATACAAAGCAGGTGAAATCGCAGATCTAGAGAGTGTACAGAGATCCTTTACTGCACGTATAAGTTCTGTCAAGCACCTTAACTACTGGGAACGCTTGGAAGCACTTGACTTGTACTCGTTGGAACGCAGGAGGGAGAGATATATCATAATCTACACTTGGAAAATCTTGGAAGGAATGGTCCCAAATCTACACACAGAAATCACTCCCTACGAAAGTAAAAGACTGGGCAGGCGATGCAAAATGCCGCCAATAAAAAGTAGGGGCGCCATTGGTACACTAAGAGAAAACACCATAAGTGTCCGGGGCCCAAAACTGTTCAACAGCCTCCCATCAAGCATTAGGGGAATTGCCAATAAACCCCTGGCTGCCTTCAAGAGAGAGCTGGACAGATACCTAAAGTCAGTGCCGGATCAGCCGGGCTGTGGCTCGTACGTCGGACTGCGTGCGGCCAGCAGTAACAGCCTAGTTGATCAGGCCCTGATCCATCGGGAGGCCTGGTCATGGACCGGGCCGCGGGGGCGTTGATCCCCGGAATAACCTCCAGGTAACCTCCAGGTATAGCGAGGTAAGGTCATGTGTGAGACAACAGTAACACTCAAGTGTTAACAATAACAAACAAGTGTTAACAACAGTAACAAACACTCGAGTGTTAACAGCAGTAACAAACACTCGAGTGTTAACAACAGTAACAAACACTCGAGTGTTAACAACAGTAACAAACACTCGAGTGTTAATAACAGTAACAAACACTCGAGTGTTAATAACAGTAACAAACACTCGAGTGTTAACAACAGTAACAAACACTCGAGTGTTAACAACAGTAACAAACACTCGAGTGTTAACAACAGTAACAAACACTCGAGTGTTAACAACAGTAACAAACACTCGAGTGTTAACAACAGTAACAAACAATCGAGTGTTAACAACAGTAACAAACACTCGAGCGTTAACAACAGTAACAAACACTCGAGTGTTAACAACAGTAACAAATACTCGAGTGTTAACAACAGTAACAAACACTCGAGTGTTAACAGTAACAAACAAGTGTTAACAACAGCAACAAACACTCAGGTGTTGATAACAGTAACAAACACTCGAGTGTTAACAACAGTAACAAACACTCGAGTGTTAACAACAGTAACAAACACTCGAGCGTTAACAACAGTAACAAACACTCGAGTGTTAACAACAGTAACAAACACTCGAGTGTTAACAGTAACAAACACTCGAGTATTAACAACAGTAACAAACACTCGAGTGTTAACAGTAACAAACACTCGAATGTTAACAACAGTGTGAAAATTTGTCTGGACTGCCTCCAAGTGTGTCACCTACCCTGGCAAACTCTGTTGACACCGAGCTCTGAGGTGGGTACCTCAGCCTCACAAGTGGCTTATAGGACAGGCTTTCACAAATGATTGATGTTGCATGAAACTCGCCTGCATGCACGTATAAAGGACTAACTTACTTGGTGTTGCAGCATATATCCTGATCTTCAACTTCCCTAAGCTTAGCCTTAGCCCCTTTGGACTTTCCCTCAGAAACCACGTGCAACCAGGAGCCTGAATTCCTGCAATATTCAATCATTATTAGTGACCTGCCTGCACCTCAGAAATTCCTATATCCAAGAGGGTGTGTATCCCCTAGTATAACTATGCAGACACGGACACTAGCTTCCAAACTGACAAGAGACACTGGTACTTACTGGGCATGCACTGCCTGCTGCACAAAGGGCCTACAGATCAACTCACTCACAATTCTCCCCAGACACTGGCCAGAAATCTACGAGATAAAGTGGAGGTCTTGTCTTACTGTATGGGCCTGACGGAGGTCATCTACGGTACATCGAGGTGCCTCTACCAGATTTCCCCAGGTCTCGAATGTGAAGACACGTGGAGGGCGCTGTCTGCTGATCACGGCATGTCTTGTCCAGTTGGTGTCTGTCTTAAGAAGAACGAGCTGATGTCTTCCAGACCCTCGTCTCTTCGTTCAAACTAGGGCTGCCAGTTCTCCTTAGCTAACTTAACCTAGTGTTTGCCTACCCTACATTATCGGCCTATTACTACCTATGTTAAGGTCTTAGGTCTACATTATTATTATCTACAGTTGCCTTAGTAAACCTAATATTAGTGTACTACCAGTAAAACTACCTACTCCTTCCCTGAAGGGTAAATCTATAACTTAAATAGTGCTTACCAACCACGCCAACTCAGGGAGAACGCTTTTTGTTTGGGTGGGTTTAAGGACCACCCAGCTCAGCCATTCCATTATGGCCATTCTGGGATCCCCTTTGTACTCCGTATCTGTCCTGTGGAACTTTAGGGACCAAATAAATTTCCACATCCTCCTGCCGGCAAAGGTAGGTACTAAGTCTAAATCAAGTTCACCTTCCACGAGCCCCCACGGCGGACCCTGGACATGAGTGCCGTCCGGCCACTCTCAGCAGACTCCGGTCTAACTTCAACTGTCCAGTTTTCCCTGCGTGGACCTCTGGGGGTGTAAACTTGTTGGTTCCGGTGGTCTTAGCACCCTTTCCTTTAACTTTAACGTCTTTCGTATGTCTAGCCTTGACTGAGCGGCTCCGTACTTTCCCACCCAGTGGCCCACATGCCCTGGTAGCCTTTTGTCCCACTGATACGAGGTTCCCTGGATTTAATGGCAATCTATCTCCCTCTACGTACCCTGTACAAGTGTTTTCCCAAGGTGGCCAAGTGTTCGTCACTCCCTACCTGGTTCAGCTTCCCTGGCGGTTCATCGTGTATACTGGTATTCATTATCACTACTCCCCCAGCTATCATGGGGACAGCTTCTCCTCTATCTGGTGTGGCAGGGAATTCAGGTGGAATCCTGCCGCCTATGATGTATCCTACTGGGGATCTGTATAAACCAATTCTTTCCTTAAACGTCCGTCGTGTAGACAGGAAGTCATCTATATGATTGGCTCCCACCAGGATACCTACATTTCTGACTGTGTCAGTGGTAATTCCCTGGTCTGCCAGCTTCATGATAAGGTCTTTCAATAGCTTAGCTGCTGCAGCAAGACCTCTCGCTGTAATTGCCCTGGGTAACGTCTCTGCCACCAAGGCTGTAATGTCTCTGCGGTGTCCACCTAATTTGACTGTGACATCCACCACATCATAAGATTTGGGTGGGACCTGACTTATAGCCCCTCCCAACATCATACTATCTTTGTGGCCTTCAACTTTAATTTAGCCACCAACTTCTTTGTTATCAAGGATACTTGTGCTCCTGGGTCAAAGAATAATCAGGTTGTTTCGGACCTGTGCCCATTCACAACCTTTGCCATGACTGTAGGTAGGGCAGCACCTCCGTGATTTTCACTCTAATTAGAGACTTCACTCCCACTAATCACGCTGGCTACCATTTCAGGCTCGGACTCACTTTCTATCTCTACCTGAGAGATATCCCTACTAGCCTGGGGTTCCCTTAAATTATTGGGACATGGTGCAGTATGGTGCTTACCTTTGCAACAGACCCGACACTCACTGAGCTGGGTGCCACAGTCTTGCAAAGTGTTCCCCACAACACTTAAAGCAGAGTCTCAACTCCTTTAGTCTCTGTTGCCTACTGCTCAGTGTTGTGTACTCCGGGCAACTCGTGCTAGTGTGTTCGCCTTCGCAGAGCACACATATTCTGGCATGAGTGCCTCTAAGGTTCTGCTTAGAGGTTCTTACCTTAGACACTTCTTTACCATAGTACACTCCAATGTTAGTCATACGAGCTTTAGACTGATCTCTCGAGATCTTTGAGTAACTTTCTGGGTTTTTATGTGGCGATGGTGGTGACTCTTCTCTCACACCTATACTCAAATGAGAAACAAGATCTCCCAACCCCTCAACAATTTGTTGTATCATGAACCTATTTGTCCGATATTTTAAGTGCAACTCATGCACTGTAGTGCCACCCAGTTTCCTCTGAATCACCTGACTGATGAACCATTCCAACTTACCCCAATCATGTAAATCTTTAAGACTTCGTCAAACTCATAACTTCGATTCGGAACTTCTCTAGGCTCTGACGGTCATGGCGACAAGCCTCTAGATCCAACAACCGATAAAATATAGCTACCTTTATCTCCTCAGTGTTGCCAAACTTATCCTTTAATTGGTCTTTGGCATGTTGGTAATTGGTGTCTGTGGTTTGGTAATGCCAGACCAAGTCCAAGGCTTTACCCTTGAACATAAATATTGTAATTTGACAGCATCTGACAAATCGTCTCTGTCATCTATCTGGGCTTTAAACTGATCCCAGAAAGCAATGTACACTGTTAAGGTTCCGTCGAACATTGGTAAATTCAACTGGGGCAATCTGGGCAACACATTAACAGGCGTGCTGTTGTTCGTGTTCCTTGAAACATTTGCTGCCCCTGCTGTACCGGCCTTTAAAGTCTTTATTAACTGCCTGCAGAGTCTCATCTCTGCTTTACACTCTGCCCTTCATTCGTCATAGTCCGTCCGTGCTACTTCGACTGTATATTCAGACTCACCTGTAGTATAGGCCTCTGTCTCATAAAGGATAAATGATCTCTCAAAGGCCTCCAGTCTTTGCTCCAAAGGTTTCAGGCAACTCTCTAGTTCCTCCCAGTCTACGTCCTGATCTTGCCTGACCATATGACACTCCTCATATGCTTTGCTCAGGCGTCCCTTATAGGCTGACAAGAGACACTGGTACTTACTGGGCATGCACTGCCTGCTGCACAAAGGACCTACAGATCAACTCACTCACAATTCTCCACAGACACTGGCCAGAAATCTACGAGATAAAGTGGAGGTCTTATCTTATTGTATGGGCCTGACGGAGGTCATCTACGGTACATCGAGGTGCCTCTACCAGATTTCCCCAGGTCTCGAATGTGAAGATACGTGGGGGGCGCCATCTGCTGATCACGGCACATCTTGTCCAGTTGGTGTCTGTCTTAAGAAGAACGAGCTGATGTCTTCCAGACCCTCGTCTCTTCATTCAAACTAGGGCTGCCAGTTCTCCCTAGCTAACTTAACCTAGTGTTTGCCTACATTATTGGCCTATTACTACCTAGGTTAAGGTCTTAGGTTCTACATTATTATTATCTACAGTTGCCTTAGTAAACCTAATATTAGTGTACTACCAGTAAAACTACCTACTCTTTCCCTGAAGGGTAAATCTATAACTTAAATAGTGCTTACCAACCACGCCAACTCGGGGAGAACGCTTTTTGTTTGGGTGGGTTTAAGGGCCACCCAGCTCAGCCGTTCCATTACGGCCATTCTGGGACCCCCTTCGTATGCTGTATCTGTCCTGTGGAACTTTAGGGACCAAATAAATTTCCACAAACAGTAACAAACACTCGAGTGTTAACAACAGTAACAAACACTCGAATGTTAACAACAGTAACAAACACTCGAGTATTAACAACAGTAACAAACACTCGAGTGTTAACAGTAACAAACACTCAAGTGTTAACAACAGTAACAAACACTCGAGTGTTAACAACAGTAACAAACACTCGAGTATTAACAACAGTAACAAACACTCGAGTGTTAACAGTAACAAATGCTCGAGTGTTAACAACAGTAACAAACACTCGAGTGTTAACAACAGTAACAAACACTCAAGTGTTAACAACAGTAACAAACACTCAAGTGTTAACAACATCTGGCTTCAACACTACCAATATTACGTGGTAAAAGTAACGTTGTTCCTAAGCAAGTGAATATAATTTGTAACTCTGACTACCATAGGTGGTCAAGCTGCAAGACTTGAAGACAAGCAAGACTATTTTGATTATTAACTAAAGGGTCAGAGATGTAGGCTAACTCCCTGCCACACACACACACACCTGTTTGGGGCCAGGAGCTAGGACTCGACCCCTGCAATCTCAACTAGGTGAGTACACACACACACACACACACACACACACACACATGCGCGCGCGCAACCCAAACCACAACTCACTCACTGTTCCCTCTTCCAGCAACACCCACATCACAAACCTCATTACATCAGCTGTCCCTTATGGGCATTCTGACCCCACCCCATCATCACAAACCCCACCTACACCACAGTCCCCCATAGGCCCCCACCAAGGCTCCCGCTCCCCCAACCCCAATATTCTTGCAGGACCACAGTGATAGAAAAGAAACTGAAAGTTTGGTACACAAACGCGGACGGAATAACAAATAAACATGAGGAGTGGCACAAAAGAATCAGTGAGCAATCCCCAGACATCATAGCAGTCACAGAAACAAAACTCGCTGAGACAATAACAGACGCAATCTTCCCACCGGGATATCAGATCCTGAGAAAAGATAGAAGGAGTAGAGGGGGAGGAGGAGTTGCACTGCTTATAAGAAACCGATGGGGATTTGAGGAAATGGAAGGCATGGACATGATTGGAGAAAGAGACTACATAGTAGGTACAATTCAGTCTGGAGAACATAAAGTAGTCATTGGAGTGATGTATAACCCACCACAGAACTGCAGGAGGCTAAGAGAGGAGTACGAAGAAAACAACAGGGCGATGGTGGACACACTGGCTGAGGTGACAAGAAGAGCTCACTCCAGCAGAGCAAAGTTACTGGTAATGGGCGATTTCAACCACAGGGAGATCGACTGGGAAAACCTGGAGCCACATGGGGGTCCCGAAACATGGAGAGCCAAGATGATGGATGTAGTACTTGAAAACCTCATGCATCAACATGTCAGGGACACTACCAGAGAGAGAGGGGAGGATGAGCCAGCAAGACTGGATCTTGTGTTCACCCTGAGCAGTTCGGACATTGAGGACATCACTTACGAGAGGCCCCTTGGAGCTAGCGATCACGTGGTCCTGAGTTTTGATTATATAGTAGAGTTACAAGTGGAGAAGGAAACAGGAAATGAATGGGAAAAGCCAAACTACAAAAGGGGGGACTACACAGGTATGAGGAACTTCCTGCAGGAGGTTCAGTGGGACAGAAACCTGGTAGGAAGATCAGTAAACGAGATGATGGAATATGTAGCAACAAAGTGCAAGGAGGCAGAGGAAAGGTTTGTTCCCAAGGGAAACGGAAATAATAGGAAGACCAAAGCGAGTCCTTGGTTTACCCGAAGGTGTAGGGAGGCAAAAACTAAAGTGCACCAGAGAATGGAAAAGGTACAGGAGGCAAAGGACCCAGGAAAATAAGGAGATTAGTAGAAGAGCCAGAAACGAGTACGCACAGATAAGGAGGGAGGCCCAGCGACAGTACGAAAACGACATAGCATCGAAAGTCAAGTCTGACCCGAAACTGCTGTATAGCCACATTAGGAGGAAGACAACAGTCAAAGACCAGATGATAAGGCTGAGGAAAGAAGGTGGAGAACTCACAAGAAACGATCAAGAGGTATGTGAGGAGCTCAACATGAGATTTAAGGAAGTATTTGTAGTGGAGACAGGAAGGCCTCTTGGGGGACAGACCAGATGGGGACACCAGCCAGGAATATGCCAACAAGTGTTGGATGACATACATACAGATGAGGAGGAGGTGAAGAAACTGCTAAGGGACATCGATACCTCAAAGGCAATGGGACCGGACAACATCTCCCTGTGGGTCCTTAGAGAGGGAGCGGATATTTTGTGTGTGCCACTTACCACAATCTTCAACACGTCCCTGGAAACTGGGCAACTACCTGAGGTGTGGAAGACAGCAAATGTAGTTCCCATTTTTAAAAAAGGAGACAGAAAAGAGGCACTAAACTATAGACCTGTGTCACTGACGTGTATAGTATGCAAAGTTATGGAGAAGATTATCAGGAGGAGAGTGGTGGAGCACCTGGAACGGAACAAGAGTATAAATGCCAACCAGCATGGATTCATGGAAGGCAAATGCTGTGTCACAAACCTTCTGGAGTTCTATGATAAAGTAACAGAAGTAAGACACAAGAGAGAGGGGTGGGTTGATTGCATCTTCTTGGACTGCAAGAAGGCCTTTGACACAATTCCTCACAAGAGATTAGTGCAGAAGCTAGAGGATCAGGCTCATATAACAGGAAGAGCACTGCAATGGATCAGAGAATACCTGACAGGGAGGCAACAGCGAGTCATGGTACGTAATGATGTATCACAATAGGCACCTGTGACGAGCGGGGTCCCACAGGGGTCGGTCCTAGGACCAGTTCTATTTTTGGTATATGTGAATGACATGATGGAAGGGTTAGACTCAGAAGTGTCCCTGTTCGCAGACGATGTGAAGTTAATGAAGAGAATTAAATCAGATGAGGACCGGACAGGACTTCAAAGAGACCTGGACAGACTGGACACCTGGTCCAGCAACTGGCTTCTCAAATTTAATCCCACCAAATGCAAAGTCATGAAGATAGGGGAAGGGCAAAGAAGACTGCAGACAGAGCATAGGCTAGGTGGCCAAAGACTGCAAACCTCGCTCAAGGAGAAAGATCTTGGAGTGAGTATAACACCGAGCATGTCTCCAGAAGCACACATCAACCAGGTAACTGCTGCAGCATATGAGCGCCTGGCAAACCTGAGAACAGCGTTCTGATACCTTAGTAAGGAATCGTTCAAGACACTGTACACCGTGTACGTCAGGCCCATACTGGAGTATGCAGCACCTGTTTGGAACCCAACTTGATCAAGCACGTCAAGAAACTAGAGAAAGTGCAAAGGTTTGCGACAAAGTTAGTTCCAGAGCTTAGGGGAATGTCCTATGAAGAAAGGTTAAGGGAAATCGGCCTGACGACACTAAAGGATAGGAGTGTCAGGGGAGACATGATAACGACATATAAAATACTGCGCAGAATAGACAAGGTGGACAAAGACAGGATGTTCCAGGGAGGGGACACAGAAACAAGAGGTTACAATTGGAAGTTGAAGACACAGATGAGTCAGAGAGATATTAGGAAGTATTTCTTCAGTCAAAGAGTTGTCATGCAGTGGAATAGCCTAGAAAGTGATGTAGTGGAGGCAGGAACCATACATAGTTTTAAGACGAGGTATGATAAAGCTCATGGAGTGGGGAGAGAGAGGACCCAGTAGCAAAAGGTGAAGAGGGCTAACACGACGGGCTGGAGTTTTGAAACTCTATGACCGTGGGTTCAATCCCGGCCAGGGGTATGGTTTGTTTGCAATCGTGTCATTACGATTTCTTGAGTCATGTTGACGGCAGTGAAGGGACTTGAGCTAGAGTTCGTCATGCCCATGCTAGCTGGAGATTCGTCTGTAAAAACTTGCATTTGTGGTCACAGAGGTGCCTGTGCTAACTTTCCTATGGTGTAGAAATATACCTAGTTGGATGAATCTTATTGTGGCTAGCTGGTCTAGTGGCTAACGCGACGGGCTGGAGTTTTGAGACTCTATGACCGCGGGTTCAATCCCGGCCAGGAGTATGGATTGTTTGCAATCGTGTCATTACGATTTCTTGAGTCATGTTGACGGCAGTGAAGGGACTTGAGCTAGAGTTCGTCACGGCCAGGCTAGCTGGAGATTCGTCTGTAAAAAGCTTGCATTTGTGGTCACAGAGGTGCCTGTGCTAACCTTCCTATGGTGTAGAAATATACCTAGTTGGATGAATCTTATTGTGGCTAGCTGGTCTAGTGGCTAACGCGACGGGCTGGAGTTTTGAGACTCTATGACCGTGGGTTCAATCCCGGCCGGGGGTATGGTTTGTTTGCAATCGTGTCATTACGATTTCTTGAGTCATCCTAGTTAGTAGGCTGTGCTAGGATATATACTAGACCAGAGCAGTATCATCCTAGTTAATAGACTGTGCTAGGAGATATACTAGACCAGAGCAGTATCATCCTAGTTAGTAGGCTGTGCTAGGAGATATACTAGACCAGAGCAGTATCATCCTAGTTAGTAGGCTGTGCTAGGAGATATACTAGACCAGAGCAGTATCATCCTAGTTAGTAGACTGTGCTAGGAGATATACTAGATCAGAGCAGTATCATCCTAGTTAGTAGGCTGTGCTAGGAGATATACTAGACCAGAGCAGTATCATCCTAGTTAGTAGACTGTGCTAGGAGATGTACTAGACCAGAGCAGTATCATCCTAGTTAGTAGGCTGTGCTAGGAGATATACTAGACCAGAGCAGTATCATCCTAGTTAGTAGGCTGTGCTAGGAGATATACTAGACCAGAGCAGTATCATCCTGGTTAGTAGGCTGTGCTAGGAGATATACTAGACCAGAGCAGTATCATCCTAGTTAGTAGGCTGTGCTAGGAGATATACTAGACCAGAGCAGTATCATCCTAGTTAGTAGGCTGTGCTAGGAGATATACTAGAGCAGAGCAGCAGCATCCTAGTTAGTAGGCTGTGCTAGGAGATATACTAGACCAGAGCAGTATCATCCTAGTTAGTAGGCTGTGCTAGGAGATATACTAGACCAGAGCAGTATCATCCTAGTTAGTAGGCTGTGCTAGGAGATATACTAGACCAGAGCAGTATCATCCTAGTTAGTAGGCTGTGCTAGGAGATATACTAGACCAGAGCAGTATCATCCTAGTTAGTAGGCTGTGCTAGGAGATATACTAGACCAGAACAGTTTCATCCTAGTTAGTAGGCTGAGCTAGGAGATATACTAGACCAGAGCAGTATCATGCTAGTTAGTAGGCTGTGCTAGGAGATACACTAGACCAGAGCAGTATCATCCTAGTTAGTAGGCTGTGCTAGGAGATATACTAGACCAGAGCAGTATCATCCTAGTTAGTAGGCTGTGCTAGGAGATATACTAGACCAGAGCAGTATCATCCTAATTAGTAGGCTGTGCTAGGAAATATACTAGACCAGAGCAGTATCATCCTAGTTAGTAGGCTGTGCTAGGAGATATACTAGACCAGAGCAGTATCATCCTAGTTAGTAGGCTGTGCTAGGAGATATACTAGACCAGAGCAGTATCATCCTAGTTAGTAGGCAGTGCTAGGAGATATAATAGACCAGAGCAGTATCATCCTAGTTAGTAGGCTGTGCTAGGAGATATACTAGACCAGAGCAGTATCATCCTAGTTAGTAGGCTGTGCTAGGAGATATACTAGACCAGAGCAGTATCATAATAGTTAGTAGTCTGTGCTAGGAGATATACTGGACCAGAGCAGTATCATCCTAGTTAGTAGGCTGTGCTAGGAGATATACTAGACCAGAGCAGTATCATCCTAGTTAGTAGGCTGTGCTAGGAGATATACTAGACCAGAGCAGTATCATGCTAGTTAGTAGGCTGTGCTAGGAGATATACTAGACCAGAGCAGTATCATCCTAGTTAGTAGGCTGTGCTAGGAGATATACTAGACCAGAGCAGTATCATCCTAGTTAGTAGGCTGTGCTAGGAGATATACTAGACCAGAGCAGTATCATCCTAGTTAGTAGGCTGTGCTAGGAGATATACTAGACCAGAGCAGTATCATCCTAGTTAGTAGGCTGTGCTAGGAGATATACTAGACCAGAGCTATATCATCCTAGTTAGTAGGCTGTGCTAGGAGATATACTAGACCAGAGCAGTATCATCCTAGTTAATAGGCTGTGCTAGGAGATACACTAGACCAGAGCAGTATCATCCTAGTTAGTAGGCTGTGCTAGGAGATATACTAGACCAGAGCAGTATCATCCTAGTTAGTAGGCTGTGCTAGGAGATATACTAGACCAGAGCAGTATCATCCTAGTTAGTAGACTGTGCTAGGAGATATACTAGACCAGAGCAGTATCATCCTAGTTAGTAGGCTGTGCTAGGAGATATACTAGACCAGAGCAGTATCATCCTAGTTATTAGGCTGTGCTAGGAGATATAATAGACCAGAGCAGTATCATGCTAGTTAGTAGGCTGTGCTAGGAGATATACTAGGCCAGAGCAGTATCATGCTAGTTAGTACTCTGTGCTAGGAGATATACTAGACCAGAGCAGTATCATGCTAGTTAGTAGGCTGTGCTAGGAGATATACTAGACCAGAGCAGTATCATCCTAGTTAGTAGGCTGTGCTAGGAGATATACTAGACCAGAGCAGCACTATCCTTGTTAGTAGGCTGTGCTAAGAGATATACTAGACCAGAGCAGCACTATCCTTGTTAGTAGGCTGTGCTAGGAGATATACTAGACCAGAGCAGTATCATCCTAGTTAGTAGGCTGTGCTAGGAGATATACTAGACCAGAGCAGTATCCTCCTAGTTAGTAGGCTGTGCTAGGAGATATACTAGACCAGAGCAGTATCATCCTAGTTAGTAGGCTGTGCTAGGAGATATACTAGACCAGAGCAGTATCATGTAATATTTACGCTCAGTGTTCTTAATTTGTTACGTAAAATAAAAATTAATATTTTTTTTCAATCGGCTGCAGGGAATTGTGTACAAAGTAACACGGTGTCAGCCAGACTTAGTCTGGTGTACAAAGTAACACGGTGTCAGCCAGACTTAGTCTGGTGTACAAAGTAACACGGTGTCAGCCAGACTTAGTCTGGTGTACAAAGTAACACGGTGTCAACCAGACTTGGTCTGGTGTACAAAGTAACACAGTGTCAGCCAGACTTAGTCTGGTGTACAAAGTAACACGGTGTCAACCAGACTTGGTCTGGTGTACAAAGTAACACGGTGTCAACCAGACTTGGTCTGGTGTACAAAGTAACACGGTGTCAGCTAGACTTAGTCTGGTGTACAAAGTAACACGGTGTCAACCAGACTTGTCTGGTGTACAAAGTAACACAGTGTCAACCAGACTTGTCTGGTGTACAAAGTAACACGTGTAAACCAGACTTGTCTGGTGTACAAAGTAACACGGTGTCAACCAGACTTGGTCTGGTGTACAAAGTAACACGGTGTCAAAAGACTTAGTCTGGTGTACAAAGTAACACGGTGTCAACCAGACTTAGTCTGGTGTACAAAGTAACACAGTGTCAACCAGACTTGGTCTGGTGTACAAAGTAACACGGTGTCAGCTAGACTTAGTCTGGTGTACAAAGTAACACGGTGTCAACCAGACTTGTCTGGTGTACAAAGTAACACGGTGTCAACCAGACTTGGTCTGGTGTACAAAGTAACACGGTGTCAGCTAGACTTAGTCTGGTGTACAAAGTAACACGGTGTCAACCAGACTTGGTCTGGTGTACAAAGTAACACAGTGTCAACCAGACTTGGTCTGGTGTACAAAGTAACACGGTGTCAGCTAGACTTAGTCTGGTGTACAAAGTAACACGGTGTCAACCAGACTTAGTCTGGTGTACAAAGTAACACGGTGTCAACCAGACTTGGTCTGGTGTACAAAGTAACACGGTGTCAACCAGACTTGGTCTGGTGTACAAAGTAACACGGTGTCAGCTAGACTTAGTCTGGTGTACAAAGTAACACGGTGTCAACCAGACTTAGTCTGGTGTACAAAGTAACACGGTGTCAACCAGACTTGGTCTGGTGTACAAAGTAACACGGTGTCAACCAGCTGCTTGGTGCTCCACCAGGATAAGCTTTATACCATAGTTTTTTTTTCTAGAAACTTGAAAATAATAGGAACTTACAAAGTCTTGCTAAAAACTGAATCTTACTTTAAGACAAGCCAGCTCTAATTATAAGAAATACCAGCGCTGAGAGTTTGTAGGTCATTATAACACCAGCGCATGAATTCCGCAACATACATGTCGACGAGGACAACATCCTAGCGGTTGAAATGCCAACATCACACGGGAGACTTCTAGCAATCACAGGGTACTTCCCTCCCAGACAATCGTATATCGAATCCATTCCCTTACACCGACTTCTCGATAGAAATATCCCCACCGTCCTAGCTGGGGACTTCAATGCCCACCACCCTGCTCTCTTCAATTGTGGAACCACCCTGCCCCAAGGTGACCACAAGGGGAAACAACTATACCACATAATGGCCGCGAAAGACCTCAAATTCCAAGGCCTATTCTTCAAGTCGTTTGTGGGCCACCACCCAGGCACCCCAGACGTAGTCCTCACCAACAGAGACTGTGACTTGTTCCACTGTAGAGTCTCCCCAGGTGGCAACGTCGGATCAGATCACATCCCTGTGGTAATCAAGCTACAGTCCACTCCGTTCCGTACACCCCCCCCCCCCAAACCCAACCTGAAGACGCTAGGTCTCGACCCCTTTAGAGCCTTCTTAGGTAATGATCAAACCATCTCTCTGAAGACCAGCCCTGCAATGCAGTAGATGGGGCAATTAACTCCTTCACGCCAGAATCAAAGAGGCCACACAAGCTTGCTGCACACTAACATCGTCCAAGATATACCAACAATAAAAACCAACTAGGGAAATCAAGGACAGAATGAACAGGTACCAATTAGAATGCAGTAGACACTTCCTCACAGGGCAACCCTCCCGGGAAGCCCTACTAAGATCGAGAAGAGAGCTAATCGCCCTAATAACCCAACATAAAAGAGATCTTTGGGATTATCTGGTGCGCCAAGCTAACCAGTACAAACGCCACCCTGACCAATTCTGGAGCACGATCCGCAGACTACTAGGGGCCAACCACACTCCCACTCAACACCTCTCTCACTCCCTCACCGACGAAAATGGTGAGGTAGTGACTACCCTACTTGACGACCCACTGGACCAAGCCAAGCTGATGGGTGAAGTATGGGAGAACATTCTCTCACACAACGACAGCAGAAGATTTAACAACACCCACTACCAGTGGGTCAACCAATTGCGGGACGAAAACCTAGAAAACTTTCATCCTATACCATCAATTGACACGGCTACCCTTGAAGACGAACATCCCCTCACCAGACCAATCACTCTTAGAGAAATATCCCAAGTCATAGGGCGACTGAGAAACACTGCTCTTGGCCCATCAGGCATAAGAGCTAAACTACTAAAGTACCTCCCCCGTAACTGCAAGATGTCTCTGGTGAATATCTACAATGCCATCTTGGCATTTGGTCACTTCCCAGAGACTTTTAAGACAGCTAAGATGATCTTCATCGCCAAACCAAACAAGGACAACCGCAATCCCGAGAACTACAGACCCATCTCCCTACTCGAAGTCATGGGCAAAGTCTTTGAAAGAATAATCTCCAACAGACTCAACTATTACATGAAGTTGAACCACCTATTCTCTGAAAGGCAGTTCGGCTTCAGGTCCCGCCGCAGCACTCAGCATGCCATAAACATTATCTATGATGCCCTGGCCAGCCTAAAGAAGCAAGGGAACCTGGCCCTTATCGCCACCAGGGACATACACAAGGCCTTCGACAGCCTTTGGCATGACGGTCTCATTTACAAACTCGTAGACCTCCCTGATCACAACTGGACCTTTCTCAGGCTCATCTACAACTTCTTAACAGGAAGAAAAATCATCCCCACCTTTCACAGAGCGGAATCAACCCCCTTCACACCAACAGCAGGAGTACCCCAAGGCTCCTGCCTCGGCCCCATCCTCTTCAACATATACATCAACGACCTCCCCCAACCTGAACATACCGACACCATTATCACCCAATTCACAGACGATGTCATCCATGTTGTCTCCTCCACCCCTACAGCTGGTGCAAACAAGCATAGGAGAGCAATCGAGAAAATGAATGAAGAACTAAATAGAACTGCCAGGTGGGAGAAGAAATGGAGAATCACAACCAACCCTGACAAAGTCCTCATCAGCACCGTTGGTGCTTACCATCAACCATAGAAGAAAAAGGGGGCATTTCCATCAGAGGTACCCGTATTGCTATAAGGAATCCAAACAAGATCCTAGGATACGAGATCGGCAGATTACTCAACTCTACAACCCACATAACCAAAAAAGTAAACCTAGCAAAAGCCCGCCTTGGCCAACTTTATCAATTTAAAGCAGCCCCTCCCCACATCAAACTACACCTGTACAAGATGATGATCAGACCTCTGCTGGAATACCCCTGCGTACCCATGTCACTCGCAACCAAAACCAACATGCTAAAACTCCAAAGAGTCCAAAACAAAGCCCTCCGCTTCATCACGAGCACCAGACTCAGAGACAGAATCAGATCGGGGGACCTACACATACAACAGAGAATCCCCGCAATCAATGTCCGATTAGACAAACTTACTAAGAGACAACTATATGACATGCAGGAACTCTACGTGCCTGACAGAGAGAATCTCCCCCAACCAGTGAACACAACCGACTATACCATCACCACCCCTTCCCACAGATCCCAAAGAATGACTCTCCAACAAAGAGTTCAACGCTTTATCCACAAGGAGAACTTCCCTCGTCCCAAAATCTTAAGCGACCTCCCCAAATGATTTCTTCATGAATGAGCCTCAAAACTCCATAAATGTATGCCAGATTTCCGACATTACCCTAACTCCGATAGATTTCGAAAAAGCCATTGACAACATGCCTATGCACTCAGCCCCGGGCCCAGACTCGTGGAACTCTGTTTTCATTAAGAACTGCAAGAAACCCCTCTCGCGTGCCCTAAGCACACTATGGAGGAGGAGCTTGGACATGGGTGAAATTCCACAGTCACTTAAAACAACGGATATAGCCCCACTCCATAAAGGTGGCAGCAAAGCATTAGCTAAGAACTATAGACCAATAGCTCTGACGTCCCACATCATAAAAATCTTTGAAAGAGTGCTAAGAAGCAGGATTGCAAATCACCTGGATTCCCAAAATCTGCACAATCCAGGGCAACATGGGTTCAGGGCAGGTCGCTCCTGCCTCTCACAACTACTGGATCACTATGACATGGCCTTGGATGCACTGGAAGAAAATCAGAATGCAGATGTAATATACACAGACTTTGCAAAAGCATTTGACAAATGCGATCATGGCGTAATAGCCCATAAAATACGTTCTAAAGGAATAACTGGGAAAGTGGGGAGATGGATCTTCAACTTCCTAACAAATTGAACACAAAGAGTAGTGGTCAACAGAGTTAAATCGGAGGCTGCCATAGTGAAGAGCTCTGTTCCACAAGGCACAGTACTCGCCCCCATCTTATTCCTTATCCTCATATCAGACATAAACAGAGATATACACCACAGCACCGTATCATCCTTTGTGGATGATACTAGGATCTGCATGAGGCTGTCATATGCTGAGGACGCAGTTAACCTCCAAGAAGATATAAACAAAGTTTTCCAGTGGGCAAAGGTAAACAATATGATGTTCAATGAGGACAAATTCCAACTACTCCGTTATGGAAAACTGGAGGAGATAATAACTAGAACAGAGTATACTACTGACTCCGGCCATACAATAGAGCGGAAAAATAATGTAAGGGACCTGGGAGTAGTAATGTCTGAGGATCTCAATTTCAAGGATCACAACAGTGCC
This sequence comes from Cherax quadricarinatus, assembly GCF_026875155.1. Classification (NCBI taxonomy): domain Eukaryota; kingdom Metazoa; phylum Arthropoda; class Malacostraca; order Decapoda; family Parastacidae; genus Cherax; species Cherax quadricarinatus. The sequence goes on along the minus strand of NC_069453.1, from coordinate 33,457,752 downwards.
ACGATTGCACGTGCAAAGAAAATGATAGGATGGATAATGAGAACTTTCAAAACGAGAGATGCCAAGCCCATAACGAACCTTTTCAAATCACTTGTTCTCTCTAGGCTGGAATACTGCTGTACATTAACATCTCCATTCAAAGCAGGTGAAATCGCAGATCTAGAGAGTGTACAGAGATCCTTTGCTGCACGTATAAGTTCTGTCAAGCACCTTAACTACTGGGAACGCTTGGAAGCACTTGACTTGTACTCGTTGGAACGCAGGAGGGAGAGATATATCATAATCTACACTTGGAAAATCTTGGAAGGAATGGTCCCAAATCTGCACACAGAAATCACTCCCTACGAAAGTAAAAGACTGGGCAGGCGATGCAAAATGCCCCCAATAAAAAGTAGGGGCGCCATTGGTACACTAAGGGAAAACACCATAAGTGTCCTTGGCCCAAAACTGTTCAACAGCCTCCCATCAAGCATTAGGGGAATTGCCAATAAACCCCTGGCTGCCTTCAAGAGAGAGCTGGACAGATACCTAAAGTCAGTGCCGGATCAGCCGGGCTGTGGCTCGTACGTTGGACTGCATGCGGCCAGCAGTAACAGCCTAGTTGATCAGGCCCTGATCCATCGGGAGGCCTGGTCATGGACCGGGCCGCGGGGGCGTTGATCCCCGGAATAACCTCCAGGAATAACCTCCAGGTAACCTCCCCGCAGACGATGAATGGATACCACCGGAACCATTCTATGTCCAGTAACATGGACTAGCGCTCCCCATCTCCGGGTGACCCACTTCTATCAACCAACACCTCACAACTGACCTCGTTGCACCTACTACTACAATACAGCAGGACACCACCTCAGTCACTGCCTTGCTGGCCGACTCCAGGTGAGCAACCAACCTCCATCGAATGCCCGGCAACCTTCGCCTGCAGCTGCGCCTCCTGACCCCTCAAGGAAGGCTCCTTGACGCTGGTGAGGGGCTCTTGATCTAGGGAATTGGATCTGTGCTCCAGTTCCCTGAATTAAGCCTGAATGCCTTCCATCCCCCCATAGGCGCTGTATAATCCTACGGGTTTAGTGCTTCCCCCTTGATTATAATAATAATAATGCGCCTCCTGACCAACCTCTTGCGAAAAAAAAAGGCAAGCAATTGTATGCAGTATGCATCCTTCCAATTCAATGACGCACTGGTATAACATAATATAGCATTGCGAAATTGATGGGCAGGAGGTATACCCTACTCATATAACCAACATCTTTATAAATTACTCAATATGCACACACGCATATTCAAATTACACTAAAGTGGATAGGCCACTACCCTTTTATAACCCCACCTACCCCTCCTCCCCCCCCCAACCTTTCCCAACTTCCATCCTTACCCATCCTTCTTCCCCCCCCTCCCCTCTTACCAAAGCTCTGGTCAGAACCTCGAACCTCGAGTTTGTAAGATAAGATAAGATTTCGTTCGGATTTTTAACCCCGGAGGGTTAGCCACCCAGGATAACCCAAGAAAGTCTGCGTCATCGAGGACTGTCTAACTTATTTCCATTGGGTCCTTAATCTTGTCCCCCAGGATGCCACCCACACCAGTCGACTAACACCCAGGTACCTATTTGCTGCTAGGTGAACAGGACAACAGGTTGTAAGGAAACGTGTCGAAATGTTTCCACCCGCCGGGAATCGAACCCGGGCCCTCCGTGTGTGAAGCGGAAGCTTGAGCCACCAGGCCACCTTGTAGTTCATTATAACACCAGCGCTGAGAGTTTGTAGTTCATTATAACACCAGCGCTGAGAGTTTGTAGTTCATTATAACACCAGCGCTGAGTTTGTAGTTCATTATAACACCAGCGCTGAGAGTTTGTAGGTCATAACACCAGCGCTGAGAGTCTGTAGTTCATTATAACACCAGCGCTGAGAGTTTTAAGGTCATTATAACACCAGCGCTGAGAGTTTGTAGGTCATTATAACACCAGCGCTGAGAGTTTGTAGGTCATTATAACACCAGCACTGAGAGTTTGTAGGTCATTATAACACCAGCACTGAGAGTTTGTAGGTCATTATAACACCAGCACTGAGAGTTTGTAGGTCATTATAACACCAGCACTGAGAGTTTGTAGGTCATTATAACACCAGCACTGAGAGTTTGTAGTTCATTATAACACCAGCGCTGAGTTTGTAGTTCATTATAACACCAGCGCTGAGAGTTTGTAGGTCATTATAACACCAGCGCTGAGAGTTTGTAGTTCATTATAACACCAGCGCTGAGAGTTTTAAGGTCATTATAACACCAGCGCTGAGAGTTTGTAGGTCATTATAACACCAGCGCTGAGAGTTTGAAGGTCATTATAACATCAGCGCTGAGAGTTTGTAGGTCATTATAACACCAGCGCTGAGAGTTTGATAGGTCGATATATAACACCAGCGCTGAGAGTTTTAAGGTCATTATAAACATCATACAGCGCTGAGAGTTTGTAGGTCATTATAACACCAGCGCTGAGAGTTTGAAGGTCATTATAACACCAGCGCTGAGAGTTTGAAGGTCATTATAACATCAGCGCTGAGAGTTTGTAGGTCATTATAACACCAGCGCTGAGAGTTTGAAGGTCATTATAACATCAGCGCTGAGAGTTTGTAGGTCATTGTAAGAAAGATTCTCAGATTATCACAGGAAAATCATGCAAGGACGACAATATTTCAGGTATTAATTATGTCATTTCTGGGTACTTTCTCCAGGACACAAATGGAAATAAGTCACTGTCTGATGTTTCTGGGTTACCCCGGGTACTTGACACATACACTGCTATGTATGATAATGTGTAACTGTGATGTATATACCTGTATAAACTTAAGGTGGTGGTGGAGGTAGTGATGACGGTGATAGTGGTGGTGGTGATAGTGATGGTGGTGGTAGTGGTGGTGGTGATAGTGATGGTGGTTGCAGTGGTGGTGGTGATAGTGATGGTGGTGGTAGTGTGGTTGGTGGTAGTGGTGGTGGTGATAGTGAGGTGGTGGTGAAGTGTGGTGGTGGTGTGGTGGTGGGAGGATGTGGTCCGTATAGTGATGGTCGCTAGTACGTTGAATGAGTGGACTATTAGGTGGTGAGGTATGAGGTGGTGGTGCTGGGGGGAATGACATGTGGGGGATTCAAGTGCACGTGATGTGTGTAACATAGGCTGATGCGAGTGGTGGTGACGTGCATGGTGGACGGTAGTGATGGAGTGGTATTGTGGTTGATACGTACGTGTCCCGTAGTGAGTGGTACCAGATGTGTGCTAGTCCCGTATAGTGACATCGAGCGGATCGTATGGACTGTGGACATGAGTGATGCGAGATAGGGTGGATACTAGTTGGTGGGTAGTGGTGGGGATGATAGGAGGGGGTAGGTCTGTGGGGGTATGGCCGTGGCTGACCTAGTGATGGTGGTACCAGTGGTATGGTGTGGTAGCGGCTAGGAGTAGTACCCTTACTTGGACCTAGTCGCCATCATCACCAAACACCACCATCACCACTACTATACCACCATCACTACTACTTCCTACCACTACTACTACACTACTCATCACCTACCACTACTTCACCACCCAACCTACCTGATACCTACCACTTCTAACCACCACCACTTACGCTAACAGATACTTAACTAGTACATGACTACTACTACTACCCCTCCAGTCTACTACTACTGACCACCTCACTAGATACTCTAACCATCCATCACTAGCTACTACCACCACGATACTACTACCACATCACTATCTACTACCACCATCACGTACTACTACCACATCACTACTACTACGCACACACCCCACTAGCTATCCACTATCACCACCATACTACTACCACCATCACACACTACCACCACCTATCCCACAACACTACACCACCATCACTACTACACCACTCATACTACTACCACCTCATACTACTACCACCATCACTACTACTACCACCATCACTACTACTACCACCATCACTACTACTACCACCATCACATACTACTACCACCATCACTACTACTACCACCATCACTACTACTACCACCATCACTACTACTACCACCATCACTGACTACTACTCACCATCACTACTACTAACCACCCATCACTTACTACTACCACCATCACTACTACTACACCACCATAAATCCACTACTACTACTACCACCATCACTATACTACTACATCACCATCACTACTACTACCACCATCACTACTACTACCACCATTCACTCTAACTACTAACCACCATCACTACTACTACCACATCACATACTACTACCACCATCACTACTACTACCACCATCACTACTACTACCACCATCACTACTATACACCATCACTACTACTACCACTCACTACTACTACCACCATCACTACTACTACCAACCATTCACTACTACTACCACCATCACTACTACTACCACCATCACTACTACTACCACCATCACTACTACTACCACCATCACTACTACTACCACCATCACTACTACTACTACACCATCACTACTTACTACCACCATCACTACTACTACCAACCATCACTACTACTACCACCACATCTACTACCACCATCACTACTACTACCACCATCACTACTACTACCACCATCACTACTACTACCACCATCACTTAACACTACTACACACCAACCACTAATCAACTACACTACCACCATCACTACTACTACCACCATCACTACTACTACTACCACCATCACTACTACTACCACCATCACTACTACTACCACCATCACTACTACTACCACCACCACTACTACTACCACCATCACTACTACTACCACCATCACTACTACTACCACCATCACTACTACTACCACCATCACTACTACTACTACCACCATCACTACTACTACCACCATCACTACTACTACACCATCACTACTACTACCACCATCCACTACTACTACCACCATCACTACTACTACCACCATCACTACTACTACACCATCACTACTACCCTACTACACAATACACTACATACTACTACCACCATCACTACTACTACCACCATCACTACTACTACCACCATCACTACTACTACCACCATCACTATACTACCACCACACTGACTACTACCACCATCACTACTACTAACCACCATCACTAACTACTACCACCATCACTACTACTACCACCATCACTACTACTACCACCATCACTACTACTACCAACCACCACTACTACTACACCATCACTACTACTACCACCATCACTACTACTACCAATCACTACTACTACCACCATCACTACTACTACCACCATCACTACTACTACCACCATCACTACTACTACCACCATCACTACTACTACCACCATCACTACTACTACCACCATCACTACTACTAACCACCATCCTACTACTACTACCACCATCACTACTACTACCACCATCACTACTACTACCACCATCACTACTACTACTACCACCATCACTACTACTACCACCATCACTACTACTACCACCATCACTACTACTACCACCATCACTACTACACTACCCCATACACTACCACATACTACTACACAATCACTACTACTACCACCATCACTACTACTACCACCACTACACTACTACACCATCACTACTACTTAACCACCATCAACTACTACCACCATCACTACTACTACCACCATCCACTACTACTACACACCATCACTACTACTTACCACCATCACTGCTAACTACTACTCCACTTATACTATACTACATATTAATACCTTTTTAATACACAAATACTACTTCTATTTACTACCACTACTGCTACCACTTACTACTACATTATTACCACATACTGCTACCACTACTACTACCATTATTACCACTACTGCTACACTACTACTACCATTATTACCACTACGTACCACTACTACTACCATTATTACCATACTGCTACCACTACTACTACCATTATTACACTACTGCTACCACTACTACTACCATTATTCCACTACTGCTACACTACTACTACCATTATTACCACTACTGCTACCACATACTACACCATTATTACCACTACTGTACCACTACTACTACCATTATTACACTACTGCTACCACTACTACTACCATTATTACCACACTGCTACCACTACTCTACCATTATTACCACTACTGCTACCACTACTACCTATACCACTTATCTACACTACTACTCTACCTACTACACTACCTACTACCCTTATTACCACCTACTCGCTTACCACTACTACTACCATTATTACCACTACTGCTACCACTACTACTACCATTATTACCACTACTGCTACCACTACTACTACCATTATTACCACTACTGCTACCACTACTACTACCATTATTACCACTACTGCTCCACACACTACTACTACCATTATTACCCACTACTGCTACCACTACTACTACCATTATTACCACTACTGCTACCTACTACTACTAACCATTATTACACTACTGCTACCACTACTACTACCATTATTACCACTACTGCTACCACTACTAACTACCATTATACCACTACTGCTACCACTACTACTACCATTATTACCACTACTGCTACCACTACTAACTACCATTATTACCACTACTGCTACCACTACTACTACCATTATTACCACTACTGCTACCACTACTACTACCATTATTACCACTACTGCTTACCACTACTAACTACATTATTACCACTACTGCTACCACTACTACTACCATTATTACCACTACTGCTACCACTACTACTACCATTATTACCACTACTGTACCCTACTACTACATTATACCACTACGTACTCACTACTACTACCATTATTACCACTACTGCTACCACTACTACTACCATTATTACCACTACTGCTACCACTACTACTACCATTATTACCACTACTGCTACCACTACTACTACCATTATTACCATACTACTAGCCTTGACCACTACTACTACTACCATTATTACCACTACTGTACCACTACTACTACCATTATTACCACTACTGCTACCACTACTACTACCATTATTACCACTACTGCTACCACTACTACTACCATTATTACCACTACTGCTACCACTACTACTACCATTATTACCACTACTGCTACCACTACTACTACCATTATTACCACTACTGCTACATACTACTACCATTATTACCACTACTGCTACCACTACTACTACCATTATTACCACTACTGCTACCCACTACTACTACCATTATTACCACTACTGCTACCACTACTACTACCATTATTACCACTACTGCTACCACTACTACTACCATTATTAACGACCAATACTGCTACCACTACTACTACTAACCATTATTACCACTACTGCTACCATACTACTACCATTATTACCACTACTGCTACACTACTACTACCATTATTACCACTACTGCTACCACTACTACTACCATTATTACCACTACTGCTACCACTAACTACTACCATTATTACCACTACTGCTACCACTACTACTACCATTATTACCACTACTGCTACTACTACTACTACCATTATTACCACTACTGCTACCACTACTACTACCATTATTACCACTACTGCTACCACTACTACTACCATTATTACCACTACTGCTACCACTACTACTACCATTATTACCACTCTGCTACCACTACTACTAACCATTATTACCACTACTGCTACCACTACTACTACCATTATTACCACTACTGCTACCACTACTACTACCATTATTACCACTAACTGCTACCACACTACTACTACCATTATTACCACTACTGCTACCACTACTACTACCATTATTACCACTACTGCTACCACTACATACTACCATTATTACCACTACTGCTACCACTACTACTACCATTATTACCACTACTGCTACCACTACTACTACCATTTTACCACTACTGCTACCACTACTACTACCATTATTACCACTACTGCTACCACTACTACTACCATTATTACCACTACTGCTACCACTACTACTACTACCATTATTACCACTACTGCTACCACTACTACTACCATTATTACCACTACTGCTACCTACTACTACTACCATTATTACCACTACTGCTACTCACTACTACTACCATTATTACCACTACTGCTACCACATACTACTACCATTATTACCACTACTGCTACATACTACTACTACCATTATTACCACTACTGCTACCACTACTACTACCATTATTACCACTACTGCTACCACTACTACTACCATTATTACCACTACTGCTACCACTACTACTACCATTATTACCATACTACCACTACTACTACCATTATTACCACTACTGCTACCACTCTACTACTACTACCATTATTACCACTACTGCTACCACTACTACTACCATTATTACCAACTACTACCATTATTACTACACACTACTACTACCATTATTACCACTACTGCTAACCACTACTACTACCATTATTACCACTACTGCTACCACTACATACTACCATTATTACCACTACTGTCCTACCTAAATACTACTACCATTATTACCACTACTGCTACTACTACTACTACCATTATTACCACTACTGCTACACTACTACTACTACCATTATTACCACTAACTGCTCACCACTACTACTACCATTATTACCACTACTGCTACCTACTACTACTACCATTATTACCACTACTGCTACCACTACTACTACCTAACCTTACTCTACCACTACTACTACCATTATTACCCTACTACTACTATTCCACTATGCTACTATACTACCATTATTACCACTACTGCTACCACTACTACTACCATTATTACCACTACTACTACCTTATTACCATACTACTACCACTACTATACCATTATTACCACTACTGCTACACCTACTACTACCATTATTACCACTACTGCTACACTACTACTACCATTATTTACCACTACTGCTACACTACTACTACCATTATTAACCACTACTGCTACCACTACTACTACTACCATTATTACCACTACTGCTACACACTACTACCATTATTACCACTACTGCTACCACTACTACTACCATTACTACCACTACTACTACCATTATTACCACTACTGCTACACTACTACTACTACCATTATTACCACTACTGCTACACTACTACTACCATTATTACCACTACTGCTACCACTACTACTACCATTATTACCACTACTGACTACCACATACCATTATTACCACTACTGCTACCACACTACTACCATTATTACCACTACTGCTACCACTACTACTACCATTATTACCACTATCTACCACTACTACCATATACCACTTACTCTACCACTACTACTACATTATTCCACTACTACTACCATTATTACCACTACTGCTACCACTACTACTACATTATTACCACTACTGCTACCACTACTACTACATTATTACCACTACTGCTACACTACTACCATTATTACCACTACTATCTATTACCACTACTACTACCATTATTACCCACTACTGCTACCACTACTACTACCATTATTACACTATTCTTACTACCATATACCATACTACTACCACTATTATATACCACTACTGCTACCACTACTACTACCATTATTAACACTACTACTACCATTATTACCACTACTGCTACACACTACTACTACCATTATTACCACTACTGCTACCATACATACATTAACTACTACACATATTACCACTACTGCTACCACTACTACTACCATTATTACCACTACTGTACCACTACTCACTTATTACCACTACTGCTACCACTACTACTACCATTATTACCACTACTGCTACCACTACTACTAACATTATTACCACTACCTACTACTACCATATTACCACTACTAGCTACCACTACTACTACCATTATTACCACACTCTACTACTACATTATTACCATTATGCTACCACACTACTACTAACCATATTCACTACTACTAACCATTATTACCACTACTGCTACACTACTACAACCATTATTTACACCACTACTACTACCATTATTACCACTACTAGCTATACCACTATATCTACCACATTATTACCACATACTGTACTCCACTACTACTACCATTATTACCACTACTGCTACCACTACTTAACATACCATTATTACCACTACTGCTATCCGACTACACTAGTACCAATATCCATTATGCTGCTACTACTACTACCATTATTACCACTAACGCTACCACTACTATTACCTATACTATTACCACTGACGCTACCATACTACTACCATTATTACCACCTACTACTAACTACTACACATTATTACCACTTACTGCTACACACTCACATACTACTACATTATTACACTACATGACTTACCACTACTTAAAACTACCATTATTACCACCTACACTAACATACTACTAACCATTATTACCACTACTCTAGCCACTACTACATACCTACTACTATTACCACTACTACTCCATTATTTCATACTGCTACCACTACTACTACATTATTAAATACTATCTACACCATATACCACTACTGCTACCACTCTACTACCATTATTACCAACTGCTACAATCTCTACCACTATCTATACCATATTACCCTACCACTATCACTACATCTAATACCACACTGGTATATAATGACTACATTATTACTATATCATTTTCTGAAATATAAATTATATTATTTACAATATGCTAAAATACTAAAACCATCATATATTAATCATAAAATGCTACATAGAACAATATATAATACAGTGACATGAACTTATAATACCAGTGATGTACCATTACTCAACATACAGTAGTACATTAATATACACAATGATGTAACACTATATACATGATGTACCTTACTATACGTATCGCTCGACTACTCCATCGTCTACTGACCAGCTTGGTACTACTAGCTACCATCCTGCAGTTTATTCAACTGCTTGCTCATAGGAAGTCACTACTCATTATTGAGGAAGCCCATAGGCTTAAAACTATATAAACCAATCTACTCCAACATTCCTTGTATCTACCATCCACATCACTTGAACTCTAAATATAATTATGAAACTTAATTATTATTATTAATAGTAGAAGTAGTATTGTTATAAAATTATTATTATTGTCAAAATAAGGTGTAGTGCTAAACCCTCATGGATCATACAATGCTTGTGGAATGGTATTGAATCATATATGATCCCAGACACTATACATAATATATGACTTTCCCAGTGGGTACCTGTGGAGGTTCTTCAGTACAGTAGGTACCTGGGTGTTAGTCACCTGGGGGAGGACATGAGGAACTATGGAGTTGAGGTTTGTTTGTTTTTATTCGCCGGTACTCTCCCGGCCCGGGTCTTTTCCAAGAGTGGTGACCCGGCCTTGGCTCCCTATCTGGGGAGTGTCTCGAGACCTAAGTCTCCCATGGGAGGAGGTACAAGTACCTCCTCATCTTTGGGACCAAGTGTCCCCAGGCCTAGCCACAGTCCCCGCCCTCACGGGGCTCGCAGGGAGAAGCTAGGCCTCTGGTCTGCCATCTGTCCCGCCTTAAAGGGGCTCGTGGGGATGGCAGTCTTGAGAGCTGCAGGTGGTAGCAAGCTCAGGCTCTAGTTGAGGTTGTTTATTCCAAGTTATTGATCCAATGGGAGTTATAACAGCAACAACGTCTTCAACTATAATGTTACCGCGTGTACACACAACACTACACTCTTCACTTGCTCAACAAGTTCTTCGTAGAATAATAGCGGTACCTCCAGTTCTCAACACAAGCACCCGGGTTAAATCCTGGGTGAGTGCAAATGTTGAGAAGATCTCCTTGCACGTTTTACCCTTGTTAGCAGTAAATAAGTGCCCGAGTATTATATGTTCTTATGTTCTTATGTAGCATAGAAAATTGGGTTGGGCAAATGTTTTGTTAGTGGGATGAATTGTAAAGGACCTGCCTAGTATGGGCCAACAGGCCTGCTGCAGTGTTCCTCCTTTCTTATGTTCTTATGTTAGTTGACTTGTGGATGTCATCTTCACGGGTATTAGGATACCTAAGTTTAAGCATGTTTATTTAGCCACAGGTACACATAAGTACAGTTATTATATATAGTGTAAATTACCTAGGATAACGCCCGAAAAATGTAAGACAAAATGACTTCTTTCCATTGTGGTCTTTGATAACGATGGCGTTTAAAATGAGCTAAGTTAGGTTAATAGTTGTAATAGTATATGTTGTAGTAGTATAGTTCCTGCGTTGCAGAAATCACTTGCACAACCAAGGAAAATTTAATTGATCTTTTAGATTAAGAGTCAGGTTGCCAAATGTCGTCATGACTATGGTGAGTTTTTGGTTGTGTTGGTGCGCAAGTGTGAGGGTGTGAGCCTCTCCTCAGCCCTCCCCAACACTCCCAGTGTTGGTGCTACTGCTGGTGGAGAAGGAGGGGAGAAGGGGGAGGCCCCTTGCCACAATTTTTGTCAAAAAAAATCTCTGAGTGGAAAAAACCTACTTTTATAAAAAAATCTGGGCCCCCCGATGCTTTTCACTAGGGAAGTTTTCCTTCTATGATATTTTTTGGGAGCGTTTTAAACCCCTTTTTATCAATACTTTTTGGTGCTAAAAGGGGTTAAAATTGGGGGTTTTTAGAGCGAGGGTAAAAATTAGAGGTGGAGGGGACAACCATCCCCTGCCAGTCAAAAATTAAAGCTGAAGGTTTGAGAACTTGTGGGGTTTCTTGTTCCTTGTTTATGTATGTTACGTGTTCCCGTCAGTATGTTTCTTGTTCCCCCGTAGTAGTTGCGTGTTTCCCTTCGTGTTGCTGCTGTGCCCTGTCAGTATGTTTTCTGTTTCTCTGTCTGTATGTTGCTGTGTTCCCTGTCGATAGTTGCTGTGTTCCCTGTTGTGTATGTTACTGTGTTTCCCCGTCATGTATGTTTTCTGTGTTCCCGTCGTGTATGTGCGTTTACTGTCATGTATGTTCTGTGTTCCCTGTGTGATGTTGCTGGTTTCCCGTCGTGTTTGTTGTGTGTTCCCCTTTGTGTAGTTACTGGTTCCCCGTCATGTAGTTTCTGTGTTCCTGTCGTGTATGTTGCTGTGTTCCCTGTCATGTAGTTTCTGGTTCCCCGTCGTGTATGGCTGTGTTCCCTGTGGTAGTTGCTGGTTCCCCGTCGGTAGCTGCTGTTCCCCGTCATGTATGTTGCTGTGTTCCCTATCGGTATGCTGCATGTTTTCCCGTATTATGTTACTGTGTTCCTGTCATTTTTTTGCTGGTTCCCATATATATTTTGCTGTGTTCCCATCATGTATGTTGCGTGTTCCCAGTCATTATGTTGCTGTGTTCCCAGTATGTATGTTGCTGTTTCCCAGTATGAAGTTGCTGTGTTCCCGTGTGTTTGCTGCTGTTCCCTGTCATGAGTTGCGTTTCCCCATCGTGTATGCTGCTATGTTCCCCCGTCATGTTTTTGTTGCTGTGTTCCCGTAGTAGTTGCTGGTTCCCATCATGTAGTTTCTGTGTTCCCTGTCATGATGTTGCTGTGTTCCCCGTCAGTATGTTGCTTGTTCCCCTTCATGTATGTGGTGTTCCTTGTTTATGTCGTTGCTGTATTCCTGTATATACTTGCTGTGTTCCTTGTCATGACGTTGCTGTGTTCCCTGTCATGTAGTTGCTTTTTCCCTGTCTGTACGTTGCTGTGTTTTCCCCGCATGTATTTCTGTGTTCCCTGTCGTATGTTCTGGTTCCCGAAAGTATGTTGCTGTGTTCCCCGTCGTATTTCTGTGTCCTGTATGTATGTTGTGTGTTCCCCGTCAGATGTTGCTGTGTTCCCCGTATGTATGTTGTTGGTTCCCTGTCTGCATGTGCTGTTTCCCCGTCTGTATGTTTCTGTGTTCCCTGTCGTGTATGGTTTCTGTGTTCCCTGTCGTGTATGTTGCTTGTTCCCTTCAGTTGTTGCTCTGTTCCCTGTTGTCCGGTTTCTTGTTCCCGTCATTTCGTTGCGTGTTCCCGTCATATATGTTGCTGTGTTCCCTGTCTGTATGTTTCTGTGTTCCCCGTCATTATTTGCTGAATTTCCCCGTATGTATGTTTCTCGTTCCCCCGTCAGTTGTTGCTGGTTTCCCCTCTGTTTGTTGCGTGTTCCCCCTTTAGTATGTTTTTGTGTTTCCCCGTATGTATGTTGCTGTGTTCCCTGTCTGCTGTTGCGGTTCCCTGTATGTATGTTGCTGTTTCCCTGTCATGTATGTTGCTGTGTTCCCCCGTCATGTTTTGTTTTCCCTGTCATGTATGTTGCTGCGTTCCCGTCATGTTGTGCTGTGTTCCCCTATGTATGTTGTGTTCCCCCCATGTTGTTGCTGTGTCCCCGTATGTATGTGCTGTGTTCCCTTTTAGCTGTTGCTGTGTTCCTGTCTGTATGTTGCTGTTTCCCTGCATGTATTTGCTGTGTTCCATCAGTATGTTGCTGGTTCCCTGCATGTATGTTGCTGTGTTCCCTGTCATGTATGTTGCTGTGTTCCCTGTCATGTATGTTGCTGTGTTCCCTGTCATGTATGTTGCTGCATTCCCTGTCATGTATGTTGCTGCGTTCCCTGTCATGTATGTTGCTGTGTTCCCAGTCATGTATGTTGCTGTGTTCCCTGTCATGTATGTTGCTGTGTTCCCTGTCAGTATGTTGCTTTTTCCCTGTCATGCATGTTGCTGTGTTCCCCCTAGTATGTTGCGTGTTCCCGTCATGTATGTGCTTGTTCCTTCATTAGTTGCTGCATTCCCTGTCGTATGTTGTGCGTTCCCCATTAGCGCTGTGTTCCCAGTCATGTATGTTGGTTCCCTGTCATGATTTGTGTGTTCCCAGTCTGTATGTTTCTGGTTTTCCCCGTCATGCATGTTGCTGTGTTCCCGTCATTATTTTCTGTGTTCCCTGTCATGTATGTTGTGTGTTCCCCGTCAGTTGTTTCTGTGTTCCCCGTCAGCTGTGCTGTGTTCCCGTCATGTAGTTGCTGTGTTTTTGTAGTATTTGTGTTTCCCTGCCTGCATGTTGCTGTGTTCCCCGTTTATGTTGCTGTGTTCCAGTCATGTTGTTGCTGTGTTCCCTGTCATGCTTTGCTGTGTTCCCCGTCATGCATGTTGCGTGTTCCCCGCATGTATGTTGCTGTGTTCCCTGTCTTTCATGTTTCTGTGTTTTCCCCCTATGTAGTTTCGTGTTTTCCCCGTCTGTAGTTGCTGTGTCCCCGTCTGCATTTCTGTGTTCCCCCGAAATTATGTTGCTGTGTTCCCAGTCATGCATGTTGCTGTTTCCCTTATGCATGATGCGTGTTTCCCCGTCATGTATGTTGCTGTGTTCCGTCATGTATGTTGCGTGTTCCCTGTCATCATGTTTCTGTGTTCCTTTAGATGTTTCTGTGTTTCCCTGTATGTATTTGCTGTGTTCCCGTCATGTATGTTCTGTGTTCCCTGTCTGTATGTTTTGGGGTTCCCCCGTATGCTTTGCTTTTTCCCCGTCTGTTTTTGCTGTGTTCCCCGTCAGTATGTTGCTGTGTTCCCTGTCATGCAGTTGCGGTTTCCCCGTCTGCTGTTGCTTGTTCCCCGCATGCATTTGCGTGTTTCCCCGTCATGAGTTGCTGTGTTCCCAGTATGTTGTTGCGTGTTCCCCGTATGCTGTTGCTCTGTTCCCTGTCATGCATGTTGCTGGTTCCCTGTCATGTATGTTGCGTGTTCCCCGTATGTATGTTCTGTGTTCCCTGTCATGCATGTTCTCTTTCCCCGTCAGTGTTGCTGTTTCCCTGTCATGTTGTTGTGTGTTCCCCGTCATGATGTTGCTGTGTTCCCTGTCATGTAAGTTTGTGTCCCCGTCATGTATTTGCTGTTTCCCAGCATGTAGTTGCTGTGTTCTCTGCATGTTGTTGCGTGTTCCCTGTCCTGTTGTTGCGTGTTCCCCTTTATGTATGTTTTCTGTGTTCCCTGCATGTTTTTGCTGTGTTCCCGTATGTATGTTGCTGTGTTCCCCCCGTCATGTTGTTGCTTGTTCCCTGTCATGTATGTTTTCGTGTTCCCATCATGTTGTTGCTGTGTTCCATCATGTTTTTGCTGTGTTCCCCGTATGTATGTTGCTGTGTTCCCGTCATGTATTTGCGTGTTCCTGCATGTTGTTCCTGTTCCCTGTCACTTATTTCTATTTACTGCTAGTGGAACTACTTCTATTTATAATTATTTGACCACGCACTATCAATAATAATAACACTAATAATCATATAATGATAATTACAAGGTAATTAACGTATATCTTCAGAGTTGTGAGCTAAAAAACATCATGTGTAAAGTAATGAGCCATTGTGTTCTTGGTGTTTGAAGCACTCGGCTCATTTTTCCCAGCTATAATTTTTGGTGACGTGTGGATTAGTAATGTGGAAGGTTAGAGAACCCAAGAAAGTCAGTCCTTGTTATTGTGTTCCTCTCGTACTCTTTACCTAGGGCGTGAGTTAACATGTATACTTGGAGTTAGGTACTCTCTAAGTGAATACCTGTGTTACCCCTCTTACAGCAGCAGGCTTAGGGAAAACATGCCACCTCTCCACTCCCCAGTATTGAACTCGGGTCCTTCGCTTGTGTGCAGAAGGTACTAACACTGAGCCAAGTGCCACCCAAGATAAAATGTTAGAAATAGAATTTTTGATAAACTTTTTATTAAGAAAGTGTTAGCATTTTCAAGGAATTAAGACAATCCTTTTTTTCCATATATGAACATTGGTCTGACGAACCCACACGGGGTTAGCGTTTCACATAACAATAATAACATTAATTTTTGTGACGTTTAAGCAGCATTTGCAGCATGTTTCTAGACATTTTTGATTGTGGTAAGGACATAGTGTGACAAGGACAGTACCGTTACTGTGACCAGCAGTGATGGTGTTGAACATGTGTGACACAAGGAGACAGTATTGTTACTGTGACCAGCAGTGATGGTGCTGAACATGTGTGACACAAGGAGACAGTACCGTTACTGTGACCAGCAGTGATGGTGCTGAACATGTGTGACACAAGGAGACAGTATTGTTACTGTGACCAGCAGTGATGGTGCTGAACATGTGTGACACGAGACAGTATTGTTACTGTGACCAGCAGTGATGGTGCTGAACATGTGTGACACAAGGAGACAGTATTGTTACTGTGACCAGCAGTGATGGTGCTGAACATGTGTGACACGAGACAGTATTGTTACTGTGACCAGCAGTGATGGTGCTGAACATGTGTGACACGAGACAGTATTGTTACTGTGACCAGCAGTGATGGGTCAGAAAGCAAACTGCAGCTGCGAGTGACTATGAAAGCTTTGTTGTGCTCTATTATAGCGTAGTTGAGTGTAACCTTGTTAAGTGACCGCTGCAGTGAGGTAACAGAAGGGTTGTAACAGTACAGGGTAATAAACAAGGATAAAAAAAAAAGGCACAATACCGTGACTGGAACAAAACACAAATAACCTGTACATAGGAGGAGCTTACGACGACGTTTCGGTCCGACTTGGACCATTTACAAAGTCACACTAACGAAAATGAGAGAAGCAGGGAGTATATATAGGCAGGAGGTGGCAATGGTTGTAGGGGAGGTAGCAGGTAGTAGTGGGGAAGGTAGTGAGGAGGAGGAGCTAGTCAAATACTGAGAAAGAGGAGCTAGTCAAATACTGAGAAAGAGGAGCACTGCAAGGGAGCTAGGTGCCCACAGAAGATAAGAGCAAGAACACAGAGAGGGGGGAGGAATAAAAAATGAAGGAACAATTATCCAAGGCAGAAGAAAGACAACCCAAAGGAGAAAAAGGAAAGAGGACAGGGGAACAGGGAGAAGAAAAAGAAAAAGGAATCAGGTTCAGTCAGGGTGTTCTGAAGTTTGGAACATTTTACAATGTAGTGGGAGAGGAAGGCATCTACAGAGACGAAGCCACGACTAAGATTCATAAAAGGAAAGTTGTGTATCAGGGAGGATTCAACCAGACGGCGACTGTTAAAGTTGGAAGTAGGGAAGACAGTTAAAACAAGACCAGTCGATAGGATGGCTGTGATCTCTGACGTGACAGAAAAGATCATTGTTAGTGTCGGCAAGCCTAACACTACTTTTGTGCTCCCTAAGTCTGTCAGAAAGAGATCGGCCAATTTCTCCAAAGTATTGAAGAGGACAAGAGGAACAAGAAATAGAGTAGACACCAGGAGTATCTATGAAGGGAGGAGAGGTATGAACGAGATTATTGCGAAGTGTTAGTCTGGCGGAAAGTAAGTTTGATGTCTAAGGAACGGAGAGAGTTGTTGAGATTAGAAAGACCAGAAATGTAGGGACGGCAGAGGACAGAAGAGTTCCCAGGAGCAGAGAATTTGGGAGAGAAGAAATTACGTTTAGCACGTGAGAAGGCAGAGTCATTATGAAGAGTGGAAATTTCTGATTGAAGGAACTGAGGATCACAAATGCGGAGAGCACGGAGAAAGAGGGAGATAAGAACACTTTTCTTGACAGACGAAGCATAAGAAAAGCAGTGAATGTACATGCCACTGTGCATAGGCTTGTGGTTAACGGAGAAGGTAAAACCTGTGTGACTTCGTAAATGCCCCAAGTCGGACCGAAACGTCGTCGAAAGCTCCTCTTGTACGTACGGGTTATTTGTGTAATAAACAAGGGTCGTAACAGTACAAGGTAATAATAATATAAAATATCTTTATTT
Organism: Cherax quadricarinatus; assembly: GCF_026875155.1. NCBI lineage: Eukaryota > Metazoa > Arthropoda > Malacostraca > Decapoda > Parastacidae > Cherax > Cherax quadricarinatus. The sequence goes on along the minus strand of NC_069453.1, from coordinate 33,439,144 downwards.
ACTACAAGTACATGTACAAGGTATACAGTCCTAGCTGACATCAATGACATACTACTATATAGAAAGCCGCTTGTTATGCAGAACATTTCGGGAAAATTAGGCCAATGTCCCAGGATGCGACCCACGCCAGTCCACTAACACCCAGGTACCCATTTTTACTGATGGGGAACATAGATAACCGGTGTAAAAAACACATCCAATGTTTCTACCCTCGTCGGGAATCTAACCCTGGCCCTCACCGTGCGAAGCGAGAGGTTTAGCCACCAGGCCACGGGACACCGTAACATAAGGGTCATAACAGTACAAGGTAATAGGCAAGGGTCGTAACAGTACAAGGTAACACAAGGATCATAATAGTACACAAATAACCCGCACATGGAAGAGATGAGCTTACGACGACGTTTCAGTCCGACTTGGACCATTTACAAAGTCACACTAACCAGAAGTGGAGCAGGACGGCTATATATAGGCCGTCGCGTGTTTCTGTTCCTTCATTATTTATTTCATCATTTCCCCTTCCCCCCACATCTGTGCACTTGCTCTCCCTCTGTGGGCACCTAGCTCCCTTGCAGTGCTCCCGTCTTTATATTTGACTGGCTCCTCCTCCTTAGTTCCCTACTACTACTACTACTACTACTACTACTACTATACTACTACTACTACTACTACTACTACTACTACCACCACCACCACCACCACTACCTCTTCCTGCCTATATATAGCCGTCGTGCTCCACTTCTGGTTGTTGATGGGAGAACCAACCACCAACTGATTTTTTTGATAAAGTTCCAGAAGGCTTTGGTGGGTTTTTTTTTTTTGCGTATCAAAAACACCAAAGCCTTCTGGAACTTTTATCAAAAAAATCAGAGGCACAACTCCCACCAACAAATTCAAACACATCACCCACAGCAACACACACATCTCAGACCCGCAGGCTGCTACTAACATCTTCAAACACATCTGGGAGAACATCTTCCACCCTCACCCACCCCACCCTAACGTTATTCAACACATTCGGAACATAGAACACTGAAACACTGCACGCACACACACACACACACACACACACACACGAAACAACACCAGATAGCCACATCCATCTGGACTCTCTTACCTCCTCCCAAGAACTCGACACTCCTTTCACCAACACAGACATTAAAACTCTCCTCAGACACCTTCCTCCCAAGGCGCTTGGTGCCTCTGGCCTAAACCATATTATCCTAAAACACCTTCCTGACTCTATCATTACTGCCTACACAAACCTCCTCAATGCCTCCCTTTCTCTGGATACTTCCCTTCCCTCTTCAAAGCTGCTACTGCTATCCTCCTTCCTAAACCAAAAAAAGACCACTCTGATCCTAGAAACTATCGCCCTATCAGCCTCCTCGAAACTTTAGGAAAACTCTGAAAAACTCATCAACCATCGCCTTCGCAGATACCTGGAACACAACTCTCTACTTTCTGATGGCCAGTTTGGCTTCAGAACACAGATCCACACAGGATGCCATTAACATCCTTCTCAACTACATCCACATAAACACAAAACAAAGAAACAGGACAGCCCTGGTTGCAAAAGACGTTGAAAAAGCCTTTGACACTGTCTGGCACGAAGGGCTCAAGTACAAACTCTGCACTAACTTCAATCTGCCTCTCACTACTCGTAAACTCCTCTGCAACTTCCTAGACGGCCGCACTATAAGAATCAAATTCCAAGGCTGTTACTCTGACTACTTCACATTAAATGCCGGAGTACCCCAGGGATCTGTCCTCTCCCCTACCCTCTACATTTTATACACTAACGACATTCCAACACCTGTATACCACAACTCCATCACACTAGCCTATGCAGACGACATTACACAACTTATCACTCATGCCAATATAGATACACTCACACACAAAACACAAAATGACGTCGACAGGATATCCATCTGGAAACAAAAATGGAGGATCAAAACCAATGCAGCTAAATCCAGCATTACGTATTTTAACTACAGGAAACGTGATCCTCCATTACCTGTCGAGCTCAGAACAGCTGACACCCGCACTTACATCCCCATTACACAATCTGTCATTGTCCTTGGCGTTAATCTTGACTACCTTCTTTGTTTACACGGACACATTCACTCAAGGCATGCAATAGCTAGTAAGGCCCTTGCGGGCTTCTACAAGCTGAAACATGCCTCTCAACGCACCAAACTACACCTCTATAAATCCCTAATACGTCCTCTGATAACTTACTCTCCTCTAGCCCTCTCTCTTGCAGCAAAAACAAACTTACTTAAACTGCAGCGTGTCCAGAACAAGGCGCTGCGCTGGGTGCTTGATGTCAGATGGGAGGACTTCGCCACAAGCGAGTCTCTCCATGCCCAATTAGACATCCCTGCGCTGAATCTGTACTGGAAGACGCTCAGTGACAGACAGATAAACAAACTTGAGACACGACATGACTACTGGACCTCTCTCCTTGACGAAGACAATCGCAGACCCACAAACCAACACAACCTTTTCTACTCCTTGCATGATCCTGCTCCTAACCCTATTTACAAATAACCTTGGATTTGCTGACAGGTACCTTCTGTGAAAGGTACCATTCTCTGATCCACGTTCGCCTTAGCTTTTGGGTTAAGACATGGCCCAGTTCTACACTCCTCTCTAGCGCTAAACGTCGCATGTCCCTTCCTCCCCGCTCACCCCACCGGAGTCCCAACAGAAAAGCCTGAATTTCTCTTCTCAATATCTGTCCCACGATCGCCTTCGCTGCTGGGTTAAGCCCTGGCTCTATTTCTACGACTAAGAACACTCCTCTCCAGCACTATTCTTCGTCTGTCCCGTCTTCCCCGCTCATCCCATTTGGGATCTTACCTGAACTGTCGTTCGTTCGTCCTTCTGGTTAGTGTGACTTTGTAAATGGTCCAAGTCGGACCGAAACGTCGTCATAAGCTCCTCGCTTCTATGTGCGGGTTATTTGTGTATCGTTCCAGTCACGGTATTGTGCCTTTTTTTGTTATTTATTGATCATAATAGTACAAGGTAACACACGTAGGTATGACCTTATTAGAAGGTCCAAGAGCTGTTTCAGTGTGTCCATCTAAACTCATAGCTGTCTTCAAGATGGTTCTTGATAAGTTGCTCAAGTTAGCTTCTGGTCAGCCAGGTTGTGGTGCCTACATTAAACTGAATGTGGTCAGCACCATCAGCTTGACTGATTAAGCTGTCAACCAGGAGCCCGGGTTTGAGACCCTGTGGCTGGAGGGGGGCAGTGACCCCCAGACTCGACCACCTGTGGTCTAACCATGAAATTTTCAGTTTTCTTTGAGTGAGGGAGGGGGAGGCTTCGTTTCCTTGATACTGAAGGGCTCTTGATCCAAGAAATAAGAGTTACTTAAGTGGTCTTCATCATTCCATAACACTCTTACTTGGAATAATTTCCACAATTGTCAAACATTACAGAATTTATATTTGTTTATTAACACATCGGTCCGTCTCCCACCAAGGCAGGGTGGCCACCAAGGCAGGGTGGCCACCAAGGCAGGGTGACCACCAAGGCAGGGTGGCCACCAAGGCAGGGTGGCCACCAAGGCAGGGTGACCACCAAGGCAGGGTGGCCACCAAGGCACGGTGGCCACCAAGGCACGGTGGCCACCAAGGCAGGGTGACCACCAAGGCAGGGTGGCCACCAAGGCAGGGTGGCCACCAAGGCAGGGTGACCACCAAGGCAGGGTGGCCACCAAGGCAGGGTGGCCACCAAGGCAGGGTGACCACCAAGGCAGGGTGGCCACCAAGGCAGGGTGGCCACCAAGGCAGGGTGACCACCAAGGCAGGGTGGCCACCAAGGCAGGGTGGCCACCAAGGCAGGGTGACCACCAAGGCAGGGTGGCCACCAAGGCAGGGTGGCCACCAAGGCAGGGTGACCACCAAGGCAGGGTGGCCACCAAGGCAGGGTGGCCACCAAGGCAGGGTGACCACCAAGGCAGGGTGGCCACCAAGGCAAGGTGGCCACCAAGGCAGGGTGGCCACCAAGGCAGGGTGACCACCAAGGCAGGGTGGCCACCAAGGCAGGGTGGCCACCAAGGCAGGGTGACCACCAAGGCAGGGTGGCCACCAAGGCAGGGTGACCACCAAGGCAGGGTGGCCACCAAGGCAGGGTGGCCACCAAGGCAGGGTGGCCACCAAGGCAGGGTGACCACCAAGGCAGGGTGGCCACCAAGGCAGGGTGGCCACCAAGGCAGGGTGGCCACCAAGGCCGGGTGGCCACCAAGGCAGGGTGACCACCAAGGCAGGGGGGCCACCAAGGCAGGGTGACCACCAAGGCAGGGTGGCCACCAAGGCAGGGTGGCCACCAAGGCAGGGTGACCACCAAGGCAGGGTGACCACCAAGGCAGGGTGACCACCAAGGCAGGGTGGCCACCAAGGCAGGGTGGCCACCAAGGCAGGGTGACCACCAAGGCAGGGTGACCACCAAGGCAGGGTGGCCACCAAGGCAGGGTGACCACCAAGGCAGGGTGGCCACCAAGTCAGGGTGGCCACCAAGGCAGGGTGGCCACCAAGGCAGGGTGGCCACCCTGTAGACAAGCGTTTACCCTATTACCCTATGAGTGTGCTCAGTGTGTTTTTAGAAGAATCCGTGAAACACTTCATAAATCAACAGCAGAATTTACTAGAGTAACTAATAGCCGTGCTAAGCCGTCAAAAGTCAAAGTAGGTTCAAGAGTAATGCTGACAAATTTCAACAAAACATCCGAAATGCCTAAGCTCGATCAAAAGTTTGTCGGACCTTATCGAGTTGCAGAACATATCTCTGGTAATAAGTATAAGGTTAGAGAAATTAGTACGGGCAAGTACAAAGAATTGCATTTAGATCATATGAAATTAGTATGCGAAGTTGATGATATTGCTACCCAGACTAATGTGACAGATGCTGAAAATCCTCTTGACTCTGTACCCTCTACCTCAAACACTCAGTTAGATAACCAACCTGAATGTCGTTACTCCTTGCGTACTTGACAAGTATTGAGAAACCCACAAGTATCTTTTGTAGATACTCGTTCAGATCTCCCTCAGTCAAGGCATGTGTTAGCCATTGCAGAGGAATTCGATCCTCCCAGAGATGATAACCATTCTGCATATGTAAACCTCACCCTCGCAGAATTGGGTTTAAATGTACATAGTCTGTATAACTAGATGTCTGAGATGAAGTAAATTGTCAACTGTCTGTTATTAACTGATTGGTTTTTTGTTTTTTTTCGTATTCACGTTCCCTCCGTATTCTGAGAATTTGACAGTAATGATCTGAGTGCACACCAGATGCCTTTGCTGTTAATTTCACCTTGTATATATATATATATTTATTCTTCCTCAGAATCCGTAGAGTGCATGAATACAGATCGATCGATCAATTCCACCCATATTGTACAATGATTTGTTCTTATAGTTTGTAATGTATAACGTTAACACCTATTACGTAAAACTCATGTTGTAACATCCATTATGATACCATCCATTAGCTCTAAGTTATATATGAATTTGTTATTGTATAGAATCAGCCCAGATCCACCTGCCTGTTCAGCCTATAGATAGTAGTGTATGTCGAGACGACATACGTAACATGACCGAGCCTGCCACCATTTATCGTAGGGGTTCTTAAATGGAGATATCGAGGGTTGAAGGTAGACACACTTGTTGGATGGTAACATATATTGTCAGACTGAGCTGATGAGGAATGGAGCCCAGCCTTGCCGTGTTCTTGTCTGGATGGTCTACCGCCGAGTGAGGCCGGGGCAGAGGTACGAGCGTACACATGCGCATCCCGTGACGTCACACAAAGTCACAGGCCTACAATGGATCTCCTCTCTAAAGCACATGGATGATACTAATATGCTATGCTATATAACACAGGGATCAACAACTATGCTGACACAGGCACTGTACTTCCATCCTTCAGAGTGCAGGCACTGTACTTCCATCCTTCAGAGTGCAGGCACTGTACTTCCATCCTTCAGAGTGCAGGCACTGTACTTCCATCCCTCAGAGTGCAGGCACTGTACTTCCATCCCTCAGAGTGCAGACACTGTACTTCCATCCCTCAGAGTGCAGGCACTGTACTTCCATCCCTCAGAGTGCAGGCACTGTACTTCCATCCTTCAGAGTGCAGGCACTGTACTTCCATCCTTCAGAGTGCAGGCACTGTACTTCCATCCCTCAGAGTGCAGGCACTGTACTCCCATCCCTCAGAGTGCAGACACTGTACTTCCATCCCTCAGAGTGCAGACACTGTACTTCCATCCCTCAGAGTGCAGACACTGTACTTCCATCCCTCAGAGTGCAGACACTGTACT
>NC_069453.1:33390306-33427806 GCF_026875155.1 Cherax quadricarinatus | reverse complement strand
ACCTGTGTGCACCACCATGTACCTGTGTGCACCACCATGTACCTGTGTGCACCACCATGTTCCTGTGTGCACCACAATGTACCTGTGCACCACAATGTACCTGTGTGCACCACAGTGTACCTGTGTGCACCACAATGTACCCGTGTGCACCACAATGTACATGTGTGCACCACCATGTGCCTATGTGTACCATTCTCATGTCATCGTAATGTCCACCGATGGTTCCAAGTCTTCTGACGGCGTCGGATTCGTAACGGTGCTTCCGGACAGCGTCGTACGAGGGCATGTATTATACTCGGCTTGCATTTTTACGGCTGGATTGTGTGCCATTCTTGTAGCACTTATCCGTATTGTATCTATGCCTATGTCACCATTTGTGACATTTGTAGTAGTTTGACTCCCTTAGTGTTTTATAGGCTATAAGAAAATTTGATACACCTCATCCTCTGGTTCTTCATGTCTAACTTTGGTTACGCCTTATCTCTAGCAAGCACATATTTTTTTTTTTTGGTTGGGTCCCCGGTCATGTTGACGTACAGGGCAATGAACAGGCAGACACTGTTGCGCGGTCAGCAGTACATGACCTCCCAGTTTCATAGAGAGGTGTTCCATTCAGACTATTTTGCTGTAATTGCTACCCACCTTCGCACCCGTTGGCAACACCGTTGGTCTGATCTGCTAAATAAATTGCACTCTGTTAAACAAAGTATAGGTTTCTGGCCGTCTTCTTGTCATCAGTGTCGAGGTTGGGAGACTACTCTCTCCCGTCTTCGCATCGGCCACACTCGTCTTACTCACGGGTATCTCATGGAGAGGCACCCTGTTTCACTCTGTGAGAATTGTCAGGTTCCAGTTGTCAGTAGTGTGCCACTGATTACTTGTATAGTATACTTAGATAATCCCAGCTATGTTATAGATGGGCTCCCTGGTTAGCTGTGACGTCACGAGCCCCTCACATGTGAGCAGCTAACACGATACAGTTTCTGTTAGCCATATTTCAATGGACTGCCCACTCTATCAACGAGCACTCAGAATTTACCTCCGTCGTCACCGCTCTACTGCCCTTACTTTGTCTTCCCTTCTTGCTGATGGATCCTCCTTTAACTAAGATTCTCTCGTTCACTTTTTGACAGCAAATGATTTACTGCACAAACTTTGATGATGATGCCTCTAACACTCCTCACAACCTTTTCTACTTCGCTCTCTTGCTACCCTCTACCCCTGCCCTCTCCACTGCCCCTCTGCACTGCATGACCTAATAATAATCCCTCTTCCTCTTTCTACCCAATATCTCTGCACCCTGTATGATCCTTGTAGGTTTAGCGCTTCTTTTTTACTATAATAATTCGAAAGGACTTGCCTAGTATGGGCTAGTAGGCCTGCTGCAGTGTTCATACATTCTTATGAGGTTAAGACACATGTGCAACAGTTGGGTGTCTTAATTGATGAAATGTTTCGCCTACACAGTAGACTTCTTCAGTCATATACGAAAGGAGCAGTAGTAATGAAGAGTTCATCTCCCTGGAGCTGAACTCTTCTCCAGGCTGAGGGACTGACCACCTCAAATACTTTTTCTCCAAGGTTGATGGACTCTTTGCATCATCTTTATTTCATTACTACTGCTGCCTCTGTATTTGACTGAAGAAGCCTACTGTGTGGGCGAAACGCTTCACCAAGATACCCAACTGTTGTACATGTGTCTTGGTCTTCAGCTTGTTGGTATTTTATACTATTTTCAACCATACCCAATGGAAATAAGTCACTCAGTCTGACTTTTTTGGGTTATCCTAGGTTCTCTACACATATGCTGCTATGTATGATAATTCTATGTAACTGTATTTGTGTATACCTGAATAAACTTACTTACTTACTATGTTCTTGGTGTGTCATCGCGGGAGGGGGCGGGCAGGAGGGACATTGTTTTCCTTCGTGTTCTGTCACTGATAATAAAACTTACTTCGTCTGTCTGTTGTCTCTCTCTCTCTCTCACACACACACCACAACACACACCAACACAACACACACACACACAAAACCACACCACCAAACACATACACACACAACACACAAAACCACCACACACACCACACACAAAACAACACACACACACACACACACACACACACACATTCCTCAACTTTTCAGTGCTGTCAACAAAGACTTTTTTTTTTCAGTCACGTTCCTGATTGTTGATTCCTTGAAATTAGTGAAGGTTGGCTCCTGTCTGTGTTTACCTGCGGCCCTGGCCAGGTTAATGGCGGCCTTCTGATTGGCTGCCGGGTAGCACTGGTGAGTAAGAGGCTATCTAATTGACTGACTTAAAGCTTCAGCTTGTAAGAGGCTCTCCGATTGGCTGAAGAGTAGCCTCGGTTTGTAAAATTCTTTGATTGGCTTACATGTAGCGTCAGTTTGTACGAGGCTCTCTGTTTGACTGACGGGGGCGCCTCAGCTTGTAAGCGGTTCTCTGACTGGCTGTTGGAGAACTTCAACTTGTAAGAGGTCTCTGATTGGCTGATGGAGAGACTCGGCTTTTAAGAAGCTCTCTGATAAGATTACACTAAACACAGGTAAACGTCTAGTGGTACAAGGTTGTTATAACAAGAAGATTGCAGCAGCCTGGTAGCTCAACACTACCAGGAGGAAATGCTGAAATATGCAGGTGTAGTAGAATGTTAAGAATATCAGTAGTGTATGGGAATGTAGGTACTGCTACTGGTACCAGGGTGTGACGTGGGTACTGGAACCAGGGTGTACGTGGGTACTGGAACCAGGGTGTGACGTGGGTACTGGTACCAGGGTGTGACGTAGGTACTGGAACCAGGGTGTGACGTAGGTACTGGTACCAGGGTGTGACGTGGGTACTGGAACCATGGTGTGACGTGGGTACTGGAACCAGGGTGTGACGTGGGTACTGGTACCAGGGTGTGACGTAGGTACTGGAACCAGGGTGTGACGTGGGTACTGGAACCAGGGTGTGACGTAGGTACTGGTACCAGGGTGGAGTAGGTACTGGAACCAGGGTGTGACGTAGGTACTGGTACCAGGGTGTGAGGTGGGTACTGGTACCAGGGTGTGACGTGGGTAATGGAGCCAGGGTGTGAGGTGGGTACTGGAACTAGGGTGTGACGTAGGTACTGGTATCAGGGTGTGAGGTGGGTACCGGTATCAGGGTGTGAGGTGAGTACTGGTACCAGTGTGTGAGGTGGGTACTGGTACCAGTGTGTGAGGTGGGTACTGGTACCAGGGTGCGAGGTGGATACTGGTACCAGGGTGTGAGGCAGGTACTGGTACCAGGTTGTGAGGTGGGTACTGGTACCAGGGTGTGAGGCGGGTACTGGTACCAGGGTGAGAGACGGGTACTGGTACCAGGGTGTGAGGCGGGTACTGGTACCAGGGTTTTGAGGCGGGTAAATGGTAAACCGGGTTTTGAGGTGGGTACTGGTACCAGGGTGTAAAAATGGTACGGTCCAGGGTTGTGAGGGGGTATGGTACCGGGTGTGCGTAGGACTGGTATTAGGGGGGTGAGGGGGGGGTACGGTTCGGGTGTGAGGGGAGTATGGTACCAGGGCTGATGGGGTATGGGACCTGTGTGAGGGGGTACTGGTACCAGGGTGGGGAGGTGGGTCTGGTACCAGGGTGTGAGGTGGGTATGGTACCGGTTGTGAGGTGGGTATGGGACCAGGGGGTGTGAGGTGGGTATGGTACCAGGGTTTTGGGGGTGGGGGGATGGTACCAGGGTGTGAGGTGGGGGGCTGGTACCCCGGGTGTGAGGCGGGGGGTTTGGTCCCGGGGGTGGAGGCGGGGGGGACTGGTTTCCCGGGTTTGGAGGTGGGTATGGTACGGGGGGAGGTGGGTATGGTACCAGGGGGTTTAGGGGTACGGTACAGGGGTGGGTGGGTACTGGTACCGGGGGGGAGGGGGTATGGTACCAGGGTGTGAGGTGGTACTGGCCCAAAGGGGGTGGGGGGGGGGGTACTGGTACCCGGGTGTGAGGGGGGTTGGGCCCGGGTGTGAGGTGGGACTGGTACCCGGGTGTGAGGTGGGTACTGGTACCCGGGTTTTTAAGGTGGGGTTTTGGTTCCCCGTGTGTGAGTGGGTATGGTCCAGGGTGCGAGGGGGGGTATGGTCCAGGTGTGGGTGGGTATGGTTTCCAGGGGGGTGGGTGGGTTACTTACAGGGTTTTGGGGGGGTTGGTACCCCGGGGTGAGGGGGTATGGTACCAGGGGGTGGGCGGGGGACTGGTACCCGGGTGTGAGGTGGGTAGGGACCGGGTGTGAGGTGGGTTTCTGGCAGGGGTGTGAGGTTGGTACTGGTCCCGGGTGTTAGGGGGGTTTCTGGTACCCGGGGGAGGGGGGGTATTGGTACCCGGGTGTTTACTGGGGTTTACCCCGGAGAGGGTTCGGGGGTCACCCCCCGCGGCCGGTCTGTGACCGGCCCCCGGGTGGATCAGAGCTGTTTCAACAGGCTGTTGCTGCTGGCTGCACGAAAAACCCAAGTAGAGGCCACACCCCGGCTGTCCGGAACTGTTTAGGTGCTTGTCCAGTGCCAGTTTGGGAAGCTGCCAGGGGTTTGTTGGGAAAACCCCCCTTATGTTCGGGGGAGGCATTTTGAAAAGTCTGGGGCCCCCCTGACACTTATTGTATGGTCTTTTAAAGTGTTTGGGGGACACCCCTGCTTTTAATGGGGGGAGGGGTGCATCGTTCCCAAAGGTCTTTTGCTTTCAGTGGGATTTTCGTGTGAAAGTTCGGTACTAGTCCCCTGGATTTTTCCAGGTGTTTTAAAATCATGATCTTCCCCCCCTGCGTTCCAGGGAATACGGTTTAGGAACCCAGCGCTCCAATAATTGGGTGTTTTAAATTCCGTTATGCGCGCCGTGAAAGTTCTCTGTACATTTTCTGGTCGGCCAATTTCACCGCTTGAAAAGGTGTTTTAGTGTGCGCAATTTCCAGCTAGATTGAACAGTGACCTGAAGGTGATCAGGGTTGGCCTCCCTAGTTTGAAGGTTCTCATTATCCCTCCTGTCATTTTTCTAGCAGATGCGAGATACAAGTTTTTGGTCTTTAAGGTGAGATCCTCCCCACATGATCCTCCACGTCTTTTGGCGTTTTGGGGTTTCGCTTATTTTTTGGCCAGAATTTTTTTGTACTCTGTGAAAATTTAATTTCCTCATGTTTCCCAATCGGTAAATTTAAATTTTTATCGTTGAACTTCTTTGTTTTTGCGCCCCCTGAAAGATTTGGTTTAGTCCGCTGGAGCTTTGCAGTGCTGCAATGGAAGGGCACTGTCTGCAGATTCGGGTGTCATCTGCAAAGGAAGACCGGTGCTGTGGCTGACTTCTTGTCTATTTCGGATATGAGGGGTGAGGAACAAGATGGGAGCGGGGGTACTGTGCCTTGTGGGCAGAGCTTTTCACGTAGCTGCCTCGGATTACTTGTTGACGAATACTTCTGTGTTTGTTTAGTGAGGAAATTTGATCCCTCGACCGCTTTTTCTGTTATTCCTTTAGCACGCTTTTTGTGCGTATTACGCCCTGGTCACACTTGTCGAAGGCTTTTGCAAAGTCTTTATATTAAAACGCATTTTTTTGTCTTTAGTGTTTAGGACCCCGTCGTAGTGTCCATGTTGAGAAAAAGAAGGGCCGACTGTTTCTAAACCCTTTGCCCCCGGGTTGTGTAATGTGGGTTTTTAGATGGGTGGGATCTTCTTCTTAGGACCCAATACGGACGTTGTTCTCGATTTTGTTTGGGCTAGGAGAAGAAATATTTGGGTTTCTTTCGTTTTATTTATGGTTTAGTTTTTCCCGCGTTCCTGCTTAAAGGATTTTTTAGTTAAGTTCGATGTTGCTATTCTTGACCATTTGTTCCCTAGTTTCGTATATTGACCTCTTTTAGCCGCTTGTTATTCTTTTCCGCCCCTGAAAGGGAGCGCCTGTCTTTTCTATTTTAATCTACCCTCCTTTTTCTTAGAGGAATAACCCTTGTGCATAATGAGTGCCCCCGGTTAATCTGTTTAGGCATAAGTTGGGGTCTGTGTTGTTGTATATTTCCCAGCTTATATCGGTTGGACTTGGTTTATTTGGTCCCACTTTTTGTTTTTTTTATTGAAGTTGAATTTGGTGATGCTCCCTCGGGGACAAATCTTTTTTGGGGTCGGGGGGGGCCCGCCCCCATAATGTCTGACTAAATTTTTTTTGTGACGAGTATTTGTTTTTGATTTTGGTGACTTTTTTTTTTAAGTCTCATTGTTAGTGAAGATAGGTCTAGTGTATTTTCCGCTAGTAGGTTCTTTTTTTTGTGGTTTAAATTGAATTTTGTGCAGAGTTTTAAAAAAGCTCGCGTGAGTGTGGGTTTTCATAGAGCTGCCTCCTGGTGTTTTACGCAACAATTTTTTGCTATTCCTCCATTTTGGTGCCTTAAGTTAAAAACCCCCGGGAAAGCAAATGTTGGGTGCAGGAGGGAAAGTTTTCCAGACATGGTCAATTTTTAAAGCTGTTCGGAATTGCTGGGATGTTGCACTGGAGGCTTGTGCTCCCACAATGATAGGTTTTGGTTCTCCCCCCTTTACTGCAAAAACTTCCACTACATCTTTTGAGGCATTTAACAGTTTGTGAAACAAGTGGATCTGCAATGTACGGGCCAACCCCCCCCCCTTTTGCCTGTTCACTGTCACATCTGTATAGGTTGTAACCTGGGACCCAATTTGTTGTCAAGTATCCTTTTGGGGGTTTCAGTGAAAGCGCGAACATTGCCTTTCCCTTTTGCAAGCAGTCCACGGATGAAAGGTATTTTGTTGTTTGTTGCTGGCTTTAGGACCTTGTTTATTGCAAGAAGATGCTATCGGACTGGTGGTTATTGTGTACTGGGGGGGGATTTTTTTCCGGCATTAGTTAGTACTGTATCTGTTGGTTTGGAGTGGAGGCCATCGACTGTGGTTCCACTCCAGGAATGACTGGATTTGGTGTACGATTTCTGAGGTGGGTACTGGTACCAGGGTGTAAGGTGGTTACTGGTACCAGGGTTGAGGTGGGTACTGGTACCAGGGTGTTTACCTGGAGTTTACCTGGAGAGAGTTTCGGGGGTCAACGCCCCCGCGGCCCGGTCTGTGACCAGGCCTCCTGGTGGATCAGCGCCTGATCAACCAGGCTGTTGCTGCTGGCTGCACGCAAACCAACGTACGAGCCACAGCCCGGCTGATCAGGAACTGACTTTAGGTGCTTGTCCAGTGCCAGCTTGAAGACTGCCAGGGGTCTGTTGGTAATCCCCCTTATGTGTGCTGGGAGGCAGTTGAACAGTCTCGGGCCCCTGACACTTATTGTATGGTCTCTTAAGTGCTAGTGACACCCCTGCTTTTCATTGGGGGGATGGTGCCCTCGTCTGCCAAGTCTTTTGCTTTCGTTTGTGAGTGATTTTGTGTGCAAGTTCGTACTAGTCCCTCTAGGATTTTCCAGGTGTATATAATCATGTATCTCTCCCTCCTGCGTTCCGGGTAATTACAGGTTTAGAAAACCTCATGCGCTCCTAGTAATTGAGGTTTTTATCTCCGTTATGCGCGCCGTGAAAGTTCTCTGTACATTTTCTAGGTCGGCAATTTCACCTGCCTTGAAAGGTGCTGTTAGAGTGCAGCAATATTCCAGCCTAGATAGAACAAGTGACCTGAAGAGGTGGGTACTGGTACCAGGGTGTAAGGTGGGTACTGGTACCAGGGTGTAAGGTGGGTACTGGTACCAGGGTGTGAGGTGGGTACTGGTACCAGGTGTTGTAAGGTGGTACTGCTACCAGGGTGTGAGGTGGGTACTTGGTACCAGGGTGTGGGTGGGTACTGGTACAAAGGGGTTAAGTGGGCTACTGGTACCAGGGTGTAAGGTGGTGGTACTGTACCAGGGTGTAAGGTGGGTACTGGTACCAGGGTGTGAGGTGGGTACTGGTACCAGGGTGTAAGGTGGGTACTGGTACCAGGGTGTGAGGTGGGTACTGGTACCAGGGTGTGAGGTGGGTACTGGTACCAGGGTGTAAGGTGGGTACTGGTACCAGGGTGTGAGGTGGGTACTGGTACCAGGGTGTAAGGTGGGTACTGGTACCAGGGTGTGAGGTGGGTACTGGTACCAGGGTGTAAGGTGGGTACTGGTCCATCAGGTGTAGGTGGTACTGGTACCAGGGTGTAAGGTGGGTACTGGTACCAGGGGTGTAGGTGGGTACTGGTACCAGGGTGTAAAGGGGGGGTACTGGTACCAGGGTGTGAGGGGGTACTGGTACCAGGGTGTGAGGTGGGTATGGACCAGGGGGTAGGTGGTACTGGTACCAGGGTGTAAGGTGGGTACTGGTACCAGGGTGTAAGGTGGGTTACTTTGGTACCAGGGTTGTGAGGTGGGTACTGGTACCAGGGTGTAAAGGGGGGTACTGGTACCAGGGTGTGAGGTGGGTACTGGTACCAGGGTGTAAAGGGGGGTACTGGTACCAGGGTGTAAGGTGGGGTACTGGTACCAGGGTGTGAGGTGGGTACTGGTACCAGGGTGGGGAGTGGGTTTCTGGTACAGGGTTTTGAGGTGGGTATGGTACCAGGGTGTAGGTGGGTACTGGTTTCCAGGGTTGTAGGTGGGTACTGGTACAAAGGGGGTAGGGGGGGTAAATGGTACCAGGGTGTAAGTGTGGGTACTGGTACCCGGGGGTGAGGTGGGTATGGTACCCGGGTGTGAGGTGGGTAAATGGTACCAGGGTGTAAGGGGGGTACTGGTACCAGGGTGTGAGGTGGGTTTCTGGTACCAGGGTGTGAGGTGGGTATGGTACCAGGGTGTGAGGTGGGTACTTTGGGACCAGGGTGTGAGGTGGGTACTGGTACCAGGGTGTTTTAGGTGGGTACTGGTACCAGGGTGAGGGGGGTATGGTACCAGGGTGTAGGGTGGGTACTGGTACCAGGTTTTGTAGGGTGGGTACTGGTACCAGGGTGTAGGTGGGGATGGTAAGGGTTGAGGTGGGTACTGGTACCCGGGTGTGAGGCGGGTACTGGTACCAGGGTGTGAGGTGGGTACTGGTACCAGGGTGTAAGGTGGGTACTGGTACCAGGGTGTGAGGTGGGTACTGGTACCAGGGTGTGAGGTGGGTATGGTACCGGGTGTAAGGGGGGGTACTGGTACCAGGGGTGTGAGGTGGGTACTGGTACCAGGGTGTTAAGGTGGGGTACTGGTACAGGGTTTGAGGTGGGTACTGGTACCAGGGTGTGAGGTGGGTACTGGTACCAGGGTGTAAGGTGGGTACTGGTACCAGGGTGTAAGGTGGGTACTGGTACCAGGGTGTGAGGTGGGTACTGGTACCAGGGTGTGAGGTGGGTTTACTTAACTCGACTCAAGTGTTGAATTATTTTCGTCAGTGAGCCTTGGAACATCACTTTTGTACTCCCACCTCCCTCCTGTCCTCTTCCCTCCTCCCCTTCTGGAGACTCCCCAGCCTCTTCTTATTCTCTCTCTCTCTCTCTCTCTCTCTCTCTCTCTCTCTCTCTCTCTCTCTCTCTCTCTCTTCTCTTTCTCTCTCTCTTCTCTCTCTCTCTCTCTTTCTCAAATTCAAAATTCAAAGTTTATTCTCTATAAGGATTACAATGCTGAGTTTACAGAAATTTGGTTATTGTTTGGTTTACATGTAGTAAAATTGTGATTACAGAGTGTACCACTAGAACGCTTAGCATGGCTAGGCATTTCTGGCATACTTAGTTTTATTCTTAATTGTAAAATATTACAAATTATGAGGTAAGTTGGTATTATGGCTAAGTGACTAAATACTAGTTTGTGAGTTTAGGGAATGTGAATGCTTTTGTTTTGGCACAGTACATAGTTTCAGTATTGGAGTATCACAGGATTCATTATTTTAGGACTGAGATTAATATTTCTGTTTATGGTCAAATGAGTGAGTGTAAGTTGTGAACCACCAGGTTTGGGATTCGTGTAGTTAGTTGGGCGGGGTGTATCAGGGAGATAAGATGTTTTTAATGGTAGTTTTGAAGGTGATGAATGTGTCTGCTGTTCTAGAGTTCTCAGGTAGGGTATTCCAGATTTTAGGGCCTTTGACATACATTGAATTTTTGTAAAGGTTTAGTCAGACACGGGGAATGTCGTAGAGATGTTTGTGTCTGGTGTTATGCCCGTGGGTTCTGTCACAACTATCAAGAAAGCGTTTTAGGTCAAGGTTGATATTAGAGTTTAAGGCCCTGTAGATATAGATTGCACAGTAGTAAGTGTGGATGTACTGAACTGGGAGTAAGTTTAGATCTATGAAGAGTGGGGGGGTGTGTTGCCAGGGATGGGATTTAGTGATTATTCTTACTGCAGCTTTTTGTTGGGTTATTATTGGCTTTAGGTGTGTTGCTGCAGTTGATCCCCAAGCACAAATAGCATAGGTGAGGTATGGATAAATAAGTGAGTGGTATAGTGTGAGAAGGGCATTTTGCGGCACGTAGTATCGTATCTTGGAGAGGTTAAAGTCTCCTGCATTTACTGAACAGTTTAAAAATTCTCACATCAGTTGGTATCATGTCCTTTTCTGTTGTTAAACTGATAAAGTTCGTTCAGAAGAAAACTTTCTCTACAATAACGTTTTGTTCTTACGTTCTGAGTGTGTCAAACAGTGTTCATGACAACTGTAAGATCCTGGGTGGTGATCTGAGTGTGTCAAGCAGTGTTCATGACAACTGTAAGATCCTGGGTGATGAACTGAGAGTGTCAAGCAGTGTTCATGACAACTGTAAGATCCTGGGTGATGATCTGAGAGTGTCAAGCAGTGTTCATGACAACTGTAAGATCCTGGGTGATGAACTGAGTGTGTCAAGCAGTGTTCATGACAACTGTAAGATCCTGGGTGGTGATCTGAGTGTGTCAAGCAGTGTTCATGACAACTGTAAGATCCTGGGTGATGATCTGAGAGTGTCAAGCAGTGTTCATGACAACTGTAAGATCCTGGGTGGTGATCTGAGTGTGTCAAGCAGTGTTCATGACAACTGTAAGATCCTGGGTGATGAACTGAGAGTGTCAAGCAGTGTTCATGACAACTGTAAGATCCTGGGTGATGATCTGAGAGTGTCAAGCAGTGTTCATGACAACTGTAAAATCCTGGGTGATGATCTGAGAGTGTCAAGCAGTGTTCATGACAACTGTAAGATCCTGGGTGGTGATCTGAGAGTGTCAAGCAGTGTTCATGACAACTGTAAGATCCTGGGTGATGATCTGAGAGTGTCAAGCAGTGTTCATGACAACTGTAAGATCCTGGGTGGTGATCTGAGAGTGTCAAGCAGTGTTCATGACAACTGTAAGATCCTGGGTGATGATCTGAGAGTGTCAAGCAGTGTTCATGACAACTGTAAGATCCTGGGTGATGATCTGAGAGTGTCAAGCAGTGTTCATGACAACTGTAAGATCCTGGGTGATGATCTGAGAGTGTCAAGCAGTGTTCATGACAACTGTAAGATCCTGGGTGGTGATCTGAGAGTGTCAAGCAGTGTTCATGACAACTGGAAGATCCTGGGTGATGATCTGAGAGTGTCAAGCAGTGTTCATGACAACTGTAAGATCCTGGGTGATGATCTGAGTGTCAAGCAGTGTTCATGACAACTGTAAGATCCTGAGTGATGAACGGAGTGTCAGGCAGTGTTCATGACAACTGTAAGATCCTGGATGGTGAACGAAGTGTGTCAGGCAGTGTTCATGATTGTAAGATCCTGGGTGGTGAACTGAGAGTATCAGGCAGTGTTATGCTGCAAGTGAAATTGCAGATCTGGAGAATATACAGAGAACTTTTACTGCACATATAAGCACAATAAAGCATCAAAATTACTGGGAACGGTTGAAGTCCTTGACTTGTACTCCTTGGAACGGAGGCGAGAAAGATACATAATATACATTTGGAAAATCTTAGAGGGACTGGTCCCAAATCTGCACACGAAAATCATTCCCCCGTGAAAGCAAAAGACTTGACAGGAGATGCAACATCTCCCCAATAAAAAGCAGGGGTGACATGAGTACGCTAAGAGACAACACAGTAAGTGTCAGGGGCCCAAGACTGTTCAACTGTTCAAGAGGGATTACCAACAGACCCCTGGCTGTTTTTGACTTAAATTTTTTTATATAAAACGGCTTCTCTTCTTGGTAACTTGTTCTTCACATTTTGGTATTGATACCTGAGGCATACCAGAAGACGACATCGGGGGTCAGTGCCCCCTCGACCGGGGCCATCTTGAATCATGGGAAAAAGTATATAAAGTTTTTTATTTTTACAGCTGCTTTGGTATTGCTGTTCGTTATAACGTGTGCATACAAAACTTAGACAAATTTATGATGGTGAGTGAGGATATCGTCAACAGTGAGGATATCGTCAATAATGAGGATATCGTCAAACACCTCAGAATATTGGTTGTTTAGTTCGTGTTAAGCGCTAAACCTATGTGGGTCATTCAGTGCAAGACGTGATGGAGGCTTGATCCTCCTGCTGAGTGCTAGACAGACGCACTTTCTGTTTGTACTTCCCATATGGCCCGTACCTTACATACACGCACGCAAGTATTGTATGTCATACCATTGCTTATCTCAGACAGTTTTAGGCTGCAAGTTGGTGAATGATGTGCTCTATCTCAGCGAGTTATATCATTTATCAAATAAATTTGATATACGCTGATCTACATGACACTTAACACGGATGTTTCCTGAAAGATACATCGGTAAGTCAGTCCCGGAGATGAGGTGAGGTATGCGGCTGAGACAGAGATCACACAGCAACAAGGGGCCAAGTACACTACCTTATACGATAGCACCAAGTGGCTTAAGCATTCCCTTAAAAGATTGTCCATGTAAGTAGAGCCAGAGATTCCTATTGCTTATTGTGTTGCCAAGTGGTCGTGGTGCCATGCCTAGTCGAAGGAACTAGCAACATATAGAGCAAATATCCAGATGAACTTAGATTCATGCATTGGCTTGTGCCATATCATCCATACACATTGTCAAAGCAATACATTGAAGTGGTAGACATGTGAGAGGATGTGCAAAATATGCCATGTGAAAAGCAGAGGAGCTATAATCACAAAGATCACTGTTAACTTGTGTTGTCTAAGACTCTTCAACCAGCTGCCAACACATATAAGAAATATTGTCAGAAAAGTAGAATTTTGAAGAGGAATCCTCCTGGGTTATTAATCCTTCTGAGTTATTAATTCTCCTGGGTTATTAATCCTTCTGAGTTATTAATTCTCCTGGGTTATTAATCCTTCTGAGTTATTAATTCTCCTGGGTTATTAATCCTTCTGAGTTATTAATTCTCCTGGGTTATTAATCCTTCTGAGTTATTAATTCTCCTGGGTTATTATATCCTTCTGAGTTATTAATTCTCCTGGGTTATTAATCCTTCTGAGTTATTAATTCTCCTGGGTTATTAATCCTTCTGAGTTATTAATTCTCCTGGGTTTTAATCCTTCTGAGTTATTAATCCTCCTGGGTTACTAATCCTCCTGGGTTACTAATCCTCCTGGGTTATTAATCCTCCTGGGTTACTAATCCTCCTGGGTTACTAATCCTCCTGGGTTACTAATCCTCCTGGGTTATTAATCCTCCTGGGTTACTAATCCTCCTGGATTATTAATCCTTCTGGGTTATTAATCCTTCTGGGTTATTAATCCTCCTGGGTTATTAATCCTTCTGGATCATTTCATGGAAACTAAAAGCTCTTAAGTGGTGGTTATAAAGTTTAACAAGAATAACAATCACACAGACTGTCTTAATAATCACTCTGTTGTTCGGAACTTGTTATCCTTAGTAGTGAGTTTATTCTGTGTGTTGTGTGGTGGAGCTCACGACGGGGAGGTGGGGGTCACGACGGGGAGGTGGGGGTCACGACGGGGAGGTGGGGGTCACGACGGGGAGGTGGGGGTCAGGTTACGGTGGAACATAAACAACGTTTATAGTTTTTTACTGCTCGTCAAATATCTTGCAGCTTAACTTGAACTTGAAACCCTCTACCAACAATGGGGTTCCGGGGTACTTTTTGTTCCTAAGAAAAGAAATATCGATTGGGTTTAATCAATCCCTTCATTTTCTGGTCTTAAATTTCAACACTATTGGTAGTTATAAGTCTATGAACCCTAGGCTATGAACAGAAACTTTTACGAGGAACCAACACAGGACGTGAACTCTTGAGAATCACAGTCTTGGAAGTGATATTTCAAACACTTGGTAATATACATGGCTCCTGAATCTTCTTATCTGCCTATTAGCACGCACTGTTCTCTCCAACAACCATATGTATCAACAATGTCCAACCTTAAACTGATTCTGTGACCCACGAGTGTTTGTGATGGTAGTGTTGTGAATACTGGGTGATGTTAGGGTGATTACTGGGTGATGTGGTGATTACTGGGTGATGTTGTGATTACTGGGTGATGTGGTGATTACTGGGTGATGTGGTGATTACTGGGTGATGTGGTGATTACTGAGTGATGTTGTGGTGATTACTGGGTGATGTTATGATGATTGCTGGCTGGAATACTGCTGTAAATTAACATCTCCGTTCAAAGCAGGTGAAATTTCAGATCTAGAGAGTGTACAGAGATCCTTTACTGCACGTATAAGTTATGTCAAGCACCTTAACTACTGGGAACGCTTGGAAGCACTTGACTTGTACTCGTTGGAACGCAGGAGAGATGTATTATAATCTACACTTGGAAAATCCTGGAAGGAATGGTCCCGAATCTGCACAAAGAAATCACTCCCTACGAAAGTAAAAGACTGGGCAGGCGATGCAAAATACCCCCAGTTAAAGGTAGAGGCGCCATTGGTACACTAAGGAAACACCATAAGTATCCGGGGCCCTAGACTGTTCAACAGCCTCCCACAAAGCATAAGGGGAATTACCAATAAACCCCTGGCTGCCTTCAAGACCCCTGGCTTCCTTCAAGACCCCTGGCTGCCTTCAAGACCCCTGGCTTCCTTCAAGACCCCTGGCTGCCTTCAAGACCCCTGGCTGCCTTCGAGAGAGAGCTGGACAGATACCTAAAGTCAGTGCCGGATCAGCCGGGCTGTGGTTCGTACGTTGGACTGCGTGCGGCCAGCAGTAACAGCCTGCCTGGTCGTGGACCGGGCCGCGGGGGCGTTGATCCCCGGAATAATCTCCAGGTAGGTAGACTCCAGGTATGTTATGCTGATGGTTACCTGGAGGAGGTTACCTGGAGATTATTCCGGGGATCAACGCCCCCGCGGCCCGGTCCATGACCAGGCCTCCCGATGGATCAGGGCCTGATCAACTAGGATGTTACTGCTGGCCGCACGAATGTACAGTTTTTCACACTGATGAATTTACGAGGTATAACAGTTGTTAACTTGTCTCAGCTGTTAACTTGTCTCAGTTAACTTGTCTCAGCTGTTAACTTGTCTCAGCTGTTAACTTGTCTCAGTTAACTTGTCTCAGTTGTTAACTTGTCTCAGCTGTTAACTTGCCTCAGTTGTTAACTTGCCTCAGTTGTTAACTTGCCTCAGTTGTTAACTTGCCTCAGTTGTTAACTTGCCTTAGCTGAGAAGTTCATCTCATCTAAGATATCCTTCACTCTCCCAGGATGCTACCTACAACAAGTGATTGACTCTAATTTCCTGGTTTTTTGCTGGGGTGGCAGTTTAAATTCGCCCCCTCGCTCAGTTAAACCATTTTTTGGTTTAAAAAGGAAAAGGGCCCTACCATGCCCCAAACAAGGTACCAAAAAAGGTTTTTGGTGTGGGCTGGGGAAAACAAAACCGCCCCGCTCAAGAGAAACCGGATCTCCAAAATTTAGGGTAAATGGACCAGTAGTGGGGGTGGGGGGTTAGGAAAAAAGAAAACACCACGCCCCAACTAGGCAGGTCTTTCTCAAAATCCAAATCCCTTTAAGGATGGTTCATGATCAAAAACTCCAACGGGACCAAAATGGGAAGGGGTCCTCAAATTTTCAAAACCAAAACTTTAAGGGGGGTAACTAAATTTACTACACCCCAACAACCATTTAGAATGCATCACAAAACAAACACACACTGGGGGCCGGGACCCAAAGTTCAACCCCGCAAAAAATTAGGTGAGAAAACAACACACAACACAACAAACACCACCCCAAACCCCACAAAACACACACACAAAAAAACACGGATGGGGAATACTTGTCAGGAAGACGCAGCGAGTAGGGTACGGGGCGAGGTGCAAAGGGGCACCTGTGACCGCGGGGGTCCCCGGGGTCAGTCCTAGGACGTGCTGTTTCTGGTAGTGAACGACATAGGGAAGGGAATAGATCTGAGGTGTCCCTGTTTGCAGAGACTGAAGTTGATGGAAAAATTCACTCGATCAAAACCCAGGCAAAATACAAAGGGATCTGGACAGGCTGCAGACCTGGTCCGAAATTGGCCCCTGGAGTTCAATCCCCCAAGTGAAAAGTCATAAGATTGGGGGAAAAGGGCAAAGAAGGCCGCAGACGGAGTACAGTCTGGGGGTCGGGAGACTACAAACCTCATAGGAAAAAGATTTTGGGGGTGAGTTTAAACCAGGAAAATCTCCTGAAGCGCACTCAACCAAAAATGCTGCAGCTAGGGCCCTAGCAAACCTCAGAACAGTTTTCCGCATTTTAAATAAGGAACTTTCAGGACCCTGTACACCGTGTATTTTGGGCCCCATTATTGGAGTATGCGGCACCAGTTTGGAACCCACACCTACCAAGCCGGAAGAAACTAGAGAAAGTGCAAAGGTTTGCAAAAGACTACCCCGGGCTAAGGGTATGTCCTCGAGGAGAGGTTAAGGGAAATAAACCGACTCCACTGGGGACAGGAGAGATAGGGGGGACATGATGACTAAAAATACTGAGAAAATTTGACAAGGTGGACAAAGACGGGTGTTCCGAGTTTGGGACCGTAAAAAAGGGGACACAGTTGGAAGGAAGACACAGTGAATCACGGGGATGTTAGGAATTTTCTTCGCCCCAAAAGTAGTCATAATAAATTTTGGGGAAACGATGTAGTGGAGGCAGGATCCATCTGCTTTAAGCAGAGGGTTTAAAGCTCACGGCTCAGGGAATGCCTAGGGGTCAGGAAGAGGCGGGGGGAGGAGCCGGACTGACCCCCGCAACCCCAACGTGAGTACACAACCCCACACACACACACACACACACACCACCCCAACACCCACACACACACAAAACACACACACACACCCCACACGGAAAAAGAATTTAAAAATAAATCGGATCATTTCGAGCAAAAAAAATTTTATATGCATAGTATATACATTTACAAAAAACATTTTAGATATACTTTCATTGTTTTCATTTTTTCCCTAGAGTAACGCCAAGAAAAACACAAGAAAAACTAGGCTGAACAACTTAATTATGCTGAAGAGGACCTCACCACGAGGTCACAATGTACAACCAATCTTAAATTTGTTCTGTCAACATGTGAGTTTTTTCCCAGCAGAGACGAGTGTTTATCAAGAACCATCATATACGTATATGTAATTGAGTTAGTGCATTTACTCTGATAACAGTAGGAGGTAAGAGTCAGGGCCATTATGGTCGACCTTGAAGTTCTTCCCTTACGGAGTCAGGACTATGATAGGGAACCCTAGGGTTACTCCCTAAAGGAGTCAGGAAATTGATAAGGGACCTAGGGTCCCTCACTGAGTCAGGGGCATGGTAAGGGGACCCTAGGGTCCCTCACTGAGTCAAGGCCATGGTAAGGTGACCCTAGGGTCCCTCACTGAGTCAGGGCAATGGTAAGGGGAACCTAGGGTCCCTCACTGAGTCAGGGCAATGGTAAGTTGACCCTAGGGTCCCTCACTGAGTCAGGGCCATGGTAAGGAGACCCTAGGGTCCCTCACTGAGTCAGGGCAATGGTAAGGTGACCCTAGGGTCCCTCACTGAGTCAGGGCAATGGTAAGGTGACCCTAGGGTCCCTCACTGAGTCAGGGCAATGGTAAGGTGACCCTAGGGTCCCTCACTGAGTCAAGGCAATGGTAAGTTGACCCTAGGGTCCCTCACTGAGTCAGGGCCATGGTAAGGAGACCCTAGGGTCCCTCACTGAGTCAGGGCCATGGTAAGGTGACCCTAGGGTCCCTC
Source organism: Cherax quadricarinatus (assembly GCF_026875155.1). Classification (NCBI taxonomy): domain Eukaryota; kingdom Metazoa; phylum Arthropoda; class Malacostraca; order Decapoda; family Parastacidae; genus Cherax; species Cherax quadricarinatus. Next base: position 33,409,722 of record NC_069453.1, on the reverse strand, counting down.
ACTGAGTCAGGGCCATGGTAAGGGGACCCTAGGGTCCCTCACTGAGTCAGGGCCATGGTAAGGGGACCCTAGGGTCCCTCACTGAGTCAGGGCCATGGTAAGGGGACCCAAGGGTCCCTCACTGAGTCAGGGCCATGGTAAGTGGACCCTAGGGCCCCTCACTGAGTCAGGGCCATGGCAAGGTGACCCTAGGGTCCCTCACTGAGTCAGGGCCATGGTAAGGTGACCCAGGGGTCCCTCACTGAGTCAGGGCCATGGTAAGGAGACCCTAGGGTCCCTCACTGAGTCAGGGTCATGGTAAGGTGACCCTAGGGTTCCTCACTGAGTCAGGGCCATGGTAAGGGGACCCTAGGGTCTCTCACTGAGTCAGGGCCATGGTAAGGGGACCCTAGGGTCCCTCACTGAGTCAGGGCCATGGTAAGGTGACCCTAGGGTCCCTTACTGAGTCAGGGCCATGGAAAGCGGGACCCTAGGGTCCCTCACTGAGTCAGGGTAATGGTAAGGGGACCCTAGGGTCCCTCACTGAGTCAGGGCCATGGTAAGCGGGACCCTAGGGTCCCTCACTGAGTCAGGGCCATGGTAAGCGAGACCCCAGGGTCCCTCACTGAGTCAGGGCCATGGTAAGGGACCCAGGGTCCCTCACTGAGCCAGGGCCATGGTAAGGGGACCCTAGGGTCCCTCACTGAGTCAGGGCCATGGTAAGGGGACCCTAGGGTCCCTCACTGAGCCAGGGCCATGGTAAGGGGACCCCAGGGTCCCTCACTGAGCCAGGGCCATGGTAAGGGGACCCTAGGGTCCCTCACTGAGCCAGGGCCATGTTAAGGGGACCCCAGGGTCCCTCACTGAGCCAGGGCCATGGTAAGGGGACCCTAGGGTCCCTCACTGAGTCAGGGCCATGGTAAGGGGACCCCAGGGTCCCTCACTGAGCCAGGGCCATGGTAAGGGGACCCTAGGGTCCCTCACTGAGTCAGGGCCATGGTAAAGGGACCCTAGGGACCCTCACTGAGCCAGGGCCATGGTAAGGGGACCCCAGGGTCCCTCACTGAGTCAGGGCCATGGTAAGGGGACCCCAGGGTCCCTCACTGAGTCAGGGCCATGGTAAGGGGACCCCAGGGTCCCTCACTGAGGGCCATGGTAAGGGGACCCTGGGGTCCCTCACTGAGGGCCATGGTAAGGGGACCCCAGGGCCCCGCACTGAGGGCCATGGTAAGGGGACCCCAGGGTCCCTCACTGAGGGCCATGGTAAGGGGACCCCAGGGGTCCCTCACTGAGGGCCATGGTAAGGGGACCCTGGGGTCCCTCACTGAGGGCTATGGTAAGGGGACCCCAGGGTCCCTCACTGAGGGCCATGGTAAGGGGACCCCAGGGTCCCTCACAGAGGGCCATGGTAAGGGGACCCCAGGGTCCCTCACTGAGGGCCATGGTAAGGGGACCCTGGGGTCCCTCACTGAGGGCCATGTTAAGGATACCCCAGGGTCCCTCACTGAGGGCCATGGTAAGGGGACTCTGGGGTCCCTCACTGAGGGCCATGGTAAGGGGACCCCAGGGTCCCTCACTGAGGGCCATGGTAAGGGGACCCTAGGGTCCCTCACTGAGGGCCATGGTAAGGGGACCCTAGGGTCCCTCACTGAGGGCCATGGTAAGGGGACCCCAGGGTCCCTCACAGAGGGCCATGGTAAGGGGACCCCAGGGTCCCTCACTGAGGGCCATGGTAAGGGGACCCTGGGGTCCCTCACTGAGGGCCATGTTAATTAAGGGGACAACAGGATTTCTCACTGAGGGCCACGGTAAGGGGACCCTGGGGTCCCTCACTGAGGGCCATGGTAAGGGGACCCCAGGGTCCCTCACTGAGGGCCATGGTAAGGGGACCCTAGGGTCCCTCACTGAGGGCCATGGTAAGGGGACCCTAGGGTCCCTCACTGAGGGCCATGGTAAGGGGACCCTAGGGTCCCTCACTGAGGGCCATGGTAAGGGAACCCTAGGGTCCCTCACTGAGGGCCATGGTAAGGGAACCCTAGGGTCCCTCACTGAGGGCCATGGTAAGGGAACCCTAGGGTCCCTCACTGAGGGCCATGGTAAGGGGACCCTAGGGTCGCTCACTGAGGGCCATGGTAAGGGGACCCTGGGGTCCCTCACTGAGGGCCATGGTAAGGGGACCCTGGGGTCCCTAACTGAGGGCTATGGTAAGGGGACCCTAGGGTCCCTCACTGAGGGCCATGGTAAGGGGACCCTGGGGTCCCTCACTGAGGGCCATGGTAAGGGGACCCTGGGGTCCCTCACTGAGGACCATGGTAAAGGGACCCTGGGGTCCCTCCTCACGGATGCAAGACAATATTCATTTAAGAAATGTATTTAAAAAAGTCTTGTGGAGCCCGAGTGACCTTGTGGTGTGGCCATCACTGTGGCCACACACTACCTGGCCATCACTGTGGCCACACCACTACTTGGCCATCACTGTGGCCACACCACTACCTGGCCATCACTGTGGCCACACCACTACCTGGCCATCACTGTGGTCCACACCACTACCTGGCCATTACTGTGGCCAAACCACTACCTGGCCATCACTGTGGCCACACCACTACCTGGCCATCACTCTGGCCACAGCACTACCTGGCCATCACTGTGGCCACACCACTACCTGGCCATCACTATGGCCACACCACTACCTGGCCATCACTGTGGCCACACCACTACCTGGCCATCACTGTGGCCGCACCACTACCTGGCCATCACTGTGGCCACGCCACTACCTGGCCATCACTGTGGCCCCACCACTACCTGGCCATCACTGTGGCCACACTACCTGGCCATCACTGTGGCCACACCACTACCTGGCCATCACTGTGGCCACGCCACTAAATGGCCATCACTGTGGCCCCACCACTACCTGGCCATCACTGTGGCCCCACCACTACCTGGCCATCACTGTGGCTACACCACTACCTGGCCATCACTGTGGCCACACCACTACCTGGCCATCACTGTGGCTACACCACTACCTGGCCATCACTGTGGCCACACCACTACCTGGCCATCACTGTGGCTACACCACTACCTGGCCGTCACTGTGGCCACACCACTACCTGGCCATCACTGTGGTCACACCACCTGGCCATCACAGTGGCCACACCACTACCTGGCCATCACTGTGGCCACACCACTACCTGGCCATCACTGGCCACACCACTACCTGGCCATCACTGTGGCCCCACCACTACCTGGCCATCACTGTGGCCACACCACTACCTGGCCATCACTGTGGCTACACTACCTGGCCATCACTGTGGCTACACCACTACCTGGCCATCACTGTGGCCACACCACTACCTGGCCGTCACTGTGGCTACACCACTACCTGGCCGTCACTGTGGCTACACCACTACCTGGCCATCACTGTGGCTACACTAAATGGCCATCACTGTGGCCACACCACTACCTGGCCATCACTGTGGCCACACCACTACCTGGCCATCACTGTGGCCACACCACCTGGCCATCACTGTGGCCACACCACTACCTGGCCATCACTGGCCACACCACTACCTGGCCATCACAGTGGCCACACCACTACCTGGCCATCACTGTGGCTACACCACTACCTGGCCATGACTGTGGCCACAGCACTACCTGGCCATCACTGTGGCCACACCACTACCTGGCCATCACTGTGGCCACACCACTACCTGGCCATCACTGTGGCTACACCACTACCTGGCCATCACTGTGGCCACACTACCTGGCCATCACTGTGGCCACACCACTACCTGGCCATCACTGTGGCCACACCACTCCCTGGCCATCACTGTGGCCACACCACTGCCTGGCCATCACTGGCCACTACTTGGCCATCACTGGCCACATTACCTAGCCATCACTATGGCTACACCACTACCTAGCCATACCACTACCTGGCCATCACTGTGGCCACACCACTACCTGACCATTGTGGCCACACCACTACCTGGCCATCACTGTGGCCACACCACTACCTGGCCATCACTGTGGGCACACTACTGTCTGGCCATCACTGTGGCCACACCACTGCCTGGCCATCACTGGCTACTACTTGGCCATCACTGTGGCCACACTACCTAGCCATCACTATGGCTACAGCACTACCTAGCCATACCACTACCTGGCCATCACTGTGGCCACACCACTACCTGACCATTGTGGCCACACCACTACCTGGCCATCACTGTGGCCACACCACTACCTTGCCATCACTGTGGGCACACTACTGTCTGGCCATCACTGTGGCCACACCACTGCCTGGCCATCACTGGCTACTACTTGGCCATCACTGTGGCCACACTACCTAGCCATCACTATGGCTACACCACTACCTAGCCATACCACTACCTGGCATACCACTACCTGGCCATCACTGTGGCCACACCACTACCTGGCCATCACTGTGGCCACACCACTACCTGGCCATCACTGTGGCCACACCACTACCTTGCCATCACTGTGGCCACACTACCTTGCCATCACTGTGGCCACACCACTACCTGGCCATCAGTGGCCCCACCACTACCTGGCCATCACTGTGGCCACAACACTACCTGGCCATCACTGTGGCCACACTACTTGGCCATCACTGTGGCCACACTACCTGGCCATCACTGTGGTCACACCACTATCTGGCCATCACTGTGGCCACACCATTACCTGTCCATCACTGTGGCCCCACCACTGCCTCGTTATCACTGGCCACACCATTACCTGGCCACTGTGGCCACACTGTCATCACTGCCTGGACATCACTGTGGCCACATCACTACATGGCCATCACTGCCCGGACATCACTGTGGCCACACCATCACTGCCTGGCCATCAGTGTGCTCACACTGCCTGGCCATCACTGTGGCCTTACCATTACCTGGCCGTCACTGTGGCCACACCATCACTGCCTGGCCATCACTGTGGCCATACCATTACCTGGCCATCACTCTGATCACACCGTCACTGCGGCCACACCACTGCCTGGCCAACACTGGTTAGACTGGAAATAAATGGTATAAAATACCGACACAATGGAAATATAAACACAAATGCAGTATAATGTGATCCTTTATTGACAACGTTTCACCCACACAGTGGGCTTTTTCAAGTCACACACGGATCTACCTGGGGTTGGAAGGTACGAGAGTATTTATAGTCAGAATGTTGAGGTCAGGTGGAGAATGCTGCATCTAATGATCTACCGGGTGGGGTTATAGAGTCCTGAAGGTCTACAACTTGTACAATACCCCTGCCAAGCTACCCAGACTCTATAACCCCACCCGGTAGATCATTAGATGCAGCATTCTCCACCTGACCTCAACATTCTGACTATAAAGACTCTCGTACCTTCCAACCCCAGGTAGATCCGTGTGTGACTTGAAAAAGCCCACTGTGTGGGTGAAACGTTGTCAATAAAGGATCACATTATACTGCATTTGTGTTTATATTTCCACTGGTTAGACTATCAATGTGGCCACATCACTACATGGCCACTGCACTTCAAGAGTGACGTCCAAGTGTCCTCCAAGGTGGCCTCCAGGTGCTGGTGGTTCAAGCTTGACCATCTCTCATTACCCTGAACCTCCAGAAGAATGTTTCTCAACTCTAAATTTAAGTCAGAGCTACAGCATCGGCTCTTATGGTATTCAAATTGTTCCATTTTTTTATTTGCTTTGTGTGATTTTAATCCATCGTGTTGTGTCTTGAAGGAGCACGTAATGCGCCGGGTTGCTCTGCAAGACTCGTCTCCTCCATTTCTTTTGTTATATAGATTTGAGAATGTCTTCTCTATGTGAGGATTTACTTATTGTGGACCCATGCTGGACGTTGTTTATGATGGCAGGCTTCTCACTGCTATTACCTGCGATAGATTAGATTAGATTTTGCCACCGAAGTGGCTAGTTTATTGTGCACCCCATATCCATCCTGTGGGGGGTAGCGCAAGAGCATATGGATACACAAAATGCCTAGAAACTAGGCCTCAAAAGGGTTAACAGGTGTACATCTGCGATAGTGTACACATCAGAGTTACTCTTCCTGTAGTTCAAGGCTTCCTGTTTACCTTCATGAGTTAATAGGAAGGTGAGACGTGCAGCTCTACAGAGGCTTACCTGTTTACACTGATTTATTGTAGTTTACGCTAACAGGAGAGAGAGAGAGAAAGAGAGAGAGAGAGAGAGAGAGAGAGAGAGAGAGAGAGAGAGAGAGAGAGAGAGAGAGAGAGAGAGAGAGAGAGAGAGAGAGAGAGAGAGAGAGAATTTATTTTTTCTTTGGACATGATACATAGTTGTACAAAGAAATTTAATGATATGGTGTACATGCCAAAGCTCCTTGTATGCAGAGCATTATGGGAAGGCTTAAAATTAACTTAATATTAACTAAGCAATGATATATTCAGTAAACAAATTACAACATGAAGTACAAATGAGTATTTCAAATAAGATTTAAAGTTGTACAAATTTGTACCATAACAATGTATAATATAATTGAATCAGATCTAGTAAAATGAATGATTTGTAGTGCAGAAACAGGTCATTTGTAGTGCAGAAACAGGTCATTTGTAGTGCAGAAACAGGTCATTTGTAGTGCAGAAACAGGTCATTTGTAGTGCAGAAACAAGTCATTTGTAGTGCAGAAACAGGTCATTTGTAGTGCAGAAACAGGTCATTTGTAGTGCAGAAACAGGTCATTTGTAGTGCAGAAACAAGTCATTTGTAGTGCAGAAACAGGTCATTTGTAGTGCAGAAACAGGTCATTTGGTCATTAGATGAGTTACTGAGCATTCAAGAGAATGGAGTATTATATTAGGCAATGTAATTAAAAAAACAGTTTGATGGGGCCACAGGTTATACATTTATGAGATTCAGTTATTCAGTATTTATTTAGTTGTGGTTGAGTAAGTGGTTTTTAAGAAGAGTCTTGAATTGATAAACAGACAGTATTTCTTTTATATTCACAGGTAATGAATTCCAGATTACTGGGCCTTTTATATACATTGAGTTTTTACATAGTGTGAGATGGACACGAGGAATATCAAAGAGTGATCTGTGTCTTGTGTTATGGTCAAGTGTTCTGTTGAGGTTGGTAAGGAGACGTTTGAGGGGAGGGTTTATATCAGAGTTAAGTGTTCTATGTATGTAGTAGGTACAATAATAAGTATGGATGTTTTGTATGGTGAGTAAGTTTAGAGTTTTGAATATTGGTGGAGTGTGCTGCCTGTAGTGGGAATTTATCATTCTGACTGCAGCCTTTTGTTGGGTAATTAATGGTCTGAGATAGTTTATTGTTGTTGAGCCCCATGCACAAGTTCCATAGGTGAGATGGAGGTAAATGAGTGAGTGATATAGGGCCAAGAAACAAGTCACTGACTTTTTTTTTAGTTATCCTAAAGGAATTTACACGTGTTATTATGTATGATAATTTATATAACTGTATTTATGTGTACCTGTACCTTGATAAACTTACACATAAATGTAAATAAATGGTTCAAAGAACTAAGAGGCTGATGAGTTACACTTGTACGACACTTGGGTACCTTTATTGTGGGAACGTTTCGTCAACTAGTAGCTTCATTAGTCCTATACAGAGAAGATCAGTTGAAGATCAGGGGTTTGAGGTAATCATTCCCTCAGCCTGGAGTCGAGGAGACCAGACGATCAGTCTTGATAAGACTGACGCACAAGTGTCCACATAACATAATAGATTATCAAGTCATGGATACAATTGGTTTCAATGATCACAACTTAACGTGAGTTATAATATCCTCGTCCATGACTCGTATTGATAGTATTACTGTTGTTTAGATTGTGAACTAACCTAATGTATACCTGGAGTATACCTGGAGGGTGCTTCAGGGGGTCAACGCTCCCGTGGCCGGTCCATGACCAGGCCTCGCTGTGGATCAGGGCCTCATCAACTAGGCTGTTACTGCTGGTAGCACGCAAGCCGACATACGAATCACTGATCCACTGAACAAACCACTGATCCATTGCACAAATCACTGACCCACAGAACAAATCATTGACCCACTGAGAATACCGCTGACCCACTAAAACTACTGACCCACTGAGAATACCACTGACCCACTGAAAATACCACTGGACCAATTATCAAGCCACTGACTACATTAAGAAGCTGTGAGAATGACTCGATGGTCACTGTTGCGAATAAGAATTTTTTTTAAAGAACTTCAGAATGTGTGGCCTGTTACCATTTATTTCTTATGCAACAAGATTTTTGGATCCGAGTTCTTTAAAGATCTTTTAGAGTCTAGGGGAAATAATTTCAACTGGGAAACTCCATAGAATATTCAAATTTATTAAAGTATTTAAATACAATACTTTATCTTCTCTTTGTAGTTAATTTAACTTAATACTTTGTACAATAAATTTACCATATACATTTAGTTCAAAATCATGGAAATGTCACATTAATAAGGAAGTTTAATTATTCTTCCTGTAAGTCCTCATTAATATTTACGTCTCTTTCTTAACAAGACTGTAGACTCAAAATACAAAAGGTACAAGATTTAACAAGACCTTTGAATCTGGCCGTAAAGTATCTATGGATTACTGAACTGACCAAGAATATAAATATCAAAAGAGTCTTTCAAAGCAATGAGGAACAAAGTGAGTCAGCTCTAGAGTCCAATTCTCAAAACCATTCAAACTGTACACCGTAAGAGCCAATATACGATCAGTTGTCAGGGCTAGAGCTGGGAGCAGACTGACTACTTGCCAGTCTTTTGACGTGTCGTCAGGTTGGATCAGCTGACCCACGTCAGCCAGCCGGACATAAACAACTGAACAATTCACCGGATGGTTCCGAGACTTAAACTCTATATACACAAGAAATCCTACCTAACCATAATAGTAACATAATAGTGATAATAGTAAAAAATAGTAATAATACCAAAATAGTGATAATAACAATAATAGCGATAATAACAATAATACCATGGTATTTTTCATATATTAACAGATAATAATATAACGCCGAAAGTCTCTATTTTAGCTATAAACGGGGACTTTCACGCTATAATATTAAGTGATGAACATATTCTTTTACAATAGTTAAATAACACAGGATGACCAATTTCGAAGATATAACAGTCACAAAGTAATCACACTCAGGGGTCACACACAGTATATTGTCTGCATCGCTATTGGGCCGTGCAGACCTCCTGCGCAAACGCTCTTCAGTTCCCTGACAGCAGTAGTGTGAGGTGGTGCTTGTCGCGCCTCTGTCGTCAGACCAGGAGAACTACTATTAGTCAACATGGCGTGCAGTTACAGACGCAGGATTAACACTGTCGGTGTTGAACTTCTCAGTGGGGCAATAACGCCAGCCTCAGCCAGGTATTACTACCTAAAATAATCAGAGACACTTTATGGCATTCAGGATGGAGAGTTGTACGGTAGCATTGAACGGGGGCACGTAGATTTTTTGTGAAACTGCTCTCAGCAACGGTTTACGAGTCGTTTGGTCAACCGTTTTCAGGACGTAAGTCTTGATGCAACACCAGCTGTGCGTTGTGAGGATGATCGATGTATCCGGGACATTATACATGGATTAAATTGCGTATGTCCCTTTGAGGCGGATGAGGCGATATCAGAAACGTATTTGAGGAATACGGAACTGTTCATTTGGCCCAGCATGGTTTAAGTGGGTGTCGGGTGGCCTACACAGGTATGCCGGAGGGCACTTTAACCTAAAAATGTCATTGCGACACCCTTTACCGTCTTACGTGTCCCTAAAGGAATTCAGGGACACAGGTCATGGTGTCATACGGGGGGGCAAAGGCGTCCTCCCAAACTATGTGGGGAATTGATCACATAGCGGCGGAGTGTGGGAAGCGGCAACGAGCTCCTGGCCCAGAGGCGGAGCATCCGCTTCTACCCAGGGGAAGCGGGGGTGTTGATCAACGCGTGAAGGGGGGCGTGGTGTCTATGGAGCGAGATAGTGGATGAGGCGTATAAGGGGCTGGGGGAGAGGGTGGGGCCCCTTGACCAGTTACCTGGTCCAGACACACTTCCAGTGGATCGAGTTGAGCAAAAAAGTACAGGAGGAAGTGTTGGAAATTGAGGAGGAATTAGCCGAGGTTTTGAAGTCCTTGTCACCGCCTGAGGAGGTGGCTGCTCCTGGCCCAGGGTAGTAGAAGATGAGGTGAAGGCTGTGGGGCATAAACCAGCAGAAACTATTCGGACGAAGGGAGTGACAGCGTGACTGAGGGGGTCACCGAGATCTTTGTCACTGTTTACAGTGGAGGTAGAGGTACATTGTGAGGCTTTCCCCAGACCAAGCCATGGAGGATGCGCCTGTCACAAGAAAGGGAGAGCCGCTGCATCGGATTCAGATGATGTCCTAACGCCGGCGCAGAGGACTGGGAAGCAAATATGGGCAGAAGGTGAAGGTAGTGGTGGCCTTGACGGAGGCCCCGAAAGAAGGGGGGGGGGGAAGAGAAGGGAAGGGGGCAGGTGACAAGGGGTTTCCCACACGTTCTGGTGGCCATCGGAAGAGTGAAGAGAGGAGGCAGGGGTGGAAACTCTAATAGGCTCCGGTGTATGACAGTTAAACGTTAATGGTTTGTGTAATGGGTTTGTAAAGAGAGAATGTTTTCGAGAGTTTCTGAATAAATTTAGAGTGGATGTTGTGTTCCTACAGGAGACAATTTTAAGGAGGGTTTAGGGTGTTGGAGATGGAGGGGTTTCAGGTGGTAACCCTGCCATCTCCCCGTTTAAAAGGGGGGGTGGGTATCTTAATTAGGGAGGCGAGCCCGTTTGTTTTGCAGAGAAGTGAGGGGGGGGGGAGGGGAAGGGTGTTGCGCGTAGATGGTTTGTGGATGGGAAAAGTGTGGCTTTTTTTTTAGTGTATATGCGCCTGCAGAGAATAATGTACAGGTTTGAAGCAGGTTTGTGTGCGAGGACCTTGTGTTTTTTTTCCGTGCATTTACCGGGGTGGCAATAGTAGGAGGTGATTGGAAACTGCGTCATTAGGAGGGCTGTTGTGGAACCAAAAGGGGCAGGTTATGTGTCGGTGGCCCTACGAGATTTATTGAGGGATATTAGGTTAGAGACGCATTCGAGGGGGGGGCGTGGGAGACAGAGCATAAAATTTGTTAGGAGAGGGTATGCAGCGAGGTTAGATGGGAGTGTATCTTTCTCACGGGGTTGTAGTGAGAGCTTTCAAAACTGTTGAAGTTGCATGGTCAGATCATAGAGCAGTGGTTGGTGGAGGTTGGGTGGGAGGCGCTTGCAGAAATATACAGGAGTTACTGGAAATTAAATATAAGTGCATTGAGTGATGAGGAGGGGTTAGAGGGATTTTTCTGTCCTATGGAAGGAGCTTAGTAAGGAGGCACAGGGAAGGGAAGATGTCTTACAATGGTGGGATTGTGTTCCCAAGGAAAGGATTAGGAAATATTATGTGGGGGTGGGCAAAGTATAAATGATTTTAAATATGGCTTTAAAAATTATTGGGAGGACAGGTTAAGGGGCTGTTATGAGAAGGGGGCTGTGGGGGGAACTATCCTAGGATGAAATTGTCGAGGTCAAGGGGAGACTGAGGGAGTTACAAAATGAGAGGTTTCAAGCGGTAAGGGTTGCAGGCAGGGGTAGAGGAGGTGCTTTGGGGTGACAAACCATCGGCGTTGTGTGTTGCGACGTCAAAAAAAAAGACGGGCAGGTTACAGCTATTCCGAGGTTAGAGGTACACGAGATGGCGGGGGGTTATAGAATGGGTCAGGAGTTTACTAACTACAAAAGGAATGTGTGTGTATGCGGGATAAATGGTATGAAGGGTATTGGAAAAGTGGGAAGGTGGGAAATGTGGATTTAGAGAAGGTCTGGTGAGTATGTGACGTGTAATTTAGGGAATAGTGATAGAAGGCTTTGGGGGGGGGTAATAACAGAGGAGGAAAAAAGGAGTTGGCTTTAAGGGGAATGGGGGAAAGGCAAAGCACGGGAATAGACGGTCCCCCGGCTGAATTTTATCTCCAACATTGGGAGGGATAAGGGGTTTCAGGGGTAGGTTATTTAATCAGATGAAGGAGAAGGGTTTGTGGATCCCCCCCCCCCCCGGGCCCAAGCAAGGCAACACCCAGTTGTAGTGTTGGTCCCGAAGGTAAGGGGCAGCACACCCTCAGGAAGTACCGTGCCTATCCCTGTTATGTGTGATTAAAAGTTGTTCGCTAAAGTCTTGGGTAATAGGTTCAAATGTGTGGTAGGGAGAGTGGTTTCGAAAACGCAGTATGGTTTGCCTGGAAGGTCGATGATTGAGGGTCATGGAATACTGAGAAGTTTTGTGGAGTCAAAAGGGGGGGGAGGGGAGGGCGGCGTTGTTTGGGTTTAGACTGGGAGGGGGCCTATGGGCAGGGTTTGGGAAAGAGGAGCTTTGGGAGCTATACTTAGGAGGCAGGGTTTATGGGGAATGAAATTTGTTAATTGGGTAAAAACGTTGTACAATGGTGCCAAGATGAGGGTACAGATTAATGGATGCTTGGGGGAAGGGGATTGTAATGGGTAGGGGACCCTTTGGCAGGGGGTGTCCCATGTCACAAATGTTGTTGGTGCATTCAGGACCCCTTCTATAGAATGGTTGAACGTTGTGTATGTGACACGAGTGGATGGGGGGGGGGGTGGGGTAGGGAAAGTGTGGCCGGGAATAATAGGATACGTAGACGATACAAACAGTCCTGGTTCGGGAGGGGGATGACGTTTGGGTGTTTTGGATGCTGTTGTGCAACAGTTCGGAAATGCAACAGGGATTGCAGGTAAATAGAGAGAAGTCAATGATCATGGGGTTTGGGTGATTGGGTGGAGGGGGGGGGGAGATGTAACGTTGTGGGGAAAACAAACGGTTGTCTTTAAAAATTTGTGGTATCACCTTAAGGGTGATTTGGAAAACTGCTGGGAGGAAAAATCGAATAGATTAATGGAAAGGATTCAGGGGCGTCTGGGTGCATTGCGACCTCATCATCTGACTCTCGTGCAAAAGAGTGATTGTTATAAACGTATTATTGTATAGTAAGGTTTGGCAGTAGCAGCCCTGTTCCCATTAACAGGGACGGCGATTGTGGGAATTCTGAGACGGAGTGTTTAACTTTTTGTGGGGTTCAAGGTGCGATTGGCTGAGGAGGAGAGGTTGTAATGTTACCTGTGCGCCAGGGTGGGTTGGGGTTGATTTGGGTCTGAAAGGGGGAGGATTAAAAGTGTGTTTCTTAAATGGGAGGTTTTGCGCGAAGGTGTGAGTGGAGGGCAGCTGGGAAAAGTACATGTAGGTTGGGTAAGTTGTATGGTGGTGTGGGTTGAGGGGAATGTTGAAACTATTTTGAGGGCTTTGATGTTGGTTAGAGAAACCCAGGGAAAATTCGAGTAGGGGTTTTTGGGTAAGCTGCTTGCAGGGAAAGGGTTGTTGTACCAGTTGGGGGGATTGTTCCCCAGTACGCATGGACGAGTATTTGGTTAGGTTTAGCAGGTTGAAGTTAAAAGCCTAGGGTTAAGGGAGTAATGTATCGTTTTTTGCATGGCATACTACCGTCGGGGAGGTTTTAAGAACCAGAGGGGTAATTTGTGGGCGGAAGGTGTGGAATCTGTGGGGAGGATGAGACGGCCCTTCCATGCTGTATATTTTGGGGGAACTGGAGGGGTGTTTGGTATTGGTTAAGTAGGGTAGTACAGGGGGGTGGGGGGCAGAGGGGTGTCGGTTCTGCGTGCACTAGCCTAGATGTGGGAGGGTTCGATGAGAGTGTTATACGAGCTTTGGATTATATAATAGTGGGGTTATATATTTATCGTGGGTGATGAGGGGGAGGGGGAATTGTGAGGTGCGGAGGCGGAAGGGTAAAACGGTTTACGTACGAAGTGTCGTAATAGAAACTGTAGGAGGAGGTGGGAGAAGGGGTTTTTCGGAGGGGTATAGAATGTTAACGTTAGGTTTTCCATCAATCACGACTTGGGCTGATGAGTAGGGGGGGGGGTTGGGGATTTCATACGGGAAGGGGGTTTTCAGGGGGGAACGCGGGGTCGCCTCTGGGGAGGGGGTGAAAGGTGTGTGTTTTGTGGGTATATGAAGTGTTGATGAGTGGCATACTGTATGTGCATGCAAGTGGGCACAGAAACCAAAGATGATATAAGTAATTTGTAGTCCTGAATGGAAAATTTGTGTTTGATGTGTCAGGGTCGTCTGACCCTTTTCATGATTAAGTGTGTGGTGTCAAGATTATGTTTTAAGACGTGAAAAGCTTAGGGCTTATGTGGTGTGGTTTTAGCCTTTATTGGGCATAAAATCAAAGTGCGATAAAGTATCGCAATGAGGAGTTATTAAATTATGTTTTGTGTTTAGTGTTGTGGGTTTTTAGCGGTGTACTTTTCTTTTTTTAGCATTTATATTGTGCTCACCAGTTGCTGCTAGATGGGACGTAAGACTTCATAAATTGTAATGCTCGTTAAAAGTTTGTAATGGGACAGTAATGGTTTTAGTCTCTTACTTTATATAAAGTGCTCAGCCGGTGGAAGAGGGTTTTAATATTTAGTATTTGTTAATTTTTTTTAGTTGTGTGAGGCTTGGATTTGATTTTTGATTTGGATTTGATTTTGATTTTGATTTTGATTTTGATTTTGATTTGTTTGATTGATTTGATTGATTGATTTGATTTTTTTCAATGCTTAAAAAGAGATTGTAGTGAGGGACGTATGTATGGCTAGGTATTTATTGTATGGGTTTAATTTTGGGAAGAGTATGTGATTGTTTTAATGAGATTGGGATTAAGGTTTTTACTTGTTATCTCTGTGAAGGTTTTGGAACCTTTTTTCATATGTCCGTCATAGTTTGTTAACTATACAAATCTGAAGGTTATATAGTTTATATTTTATATAGTTTATATAGTTATAGTTTATTTTTTATCTTTGTATGTTATTGGAAAGTTTGTGTGTATTGGGTAAACCCTTTTTATGTCAATTACAATTTTGTTGTTAATAATTTTGGGTAGTGATGTTGTTGTAGGATTGAGGATCCTACTGATCCTTTTTATATCTTAATTTAATATCAAGCTGTAAAGTTTTTAAATAAAATATAAAAAAAAAAAAAGTGGTCACACACAGTGGTTGCACACTCAGTGGTCACAGACTCAGTGGTCACAGTAGTCAGACTCAGTGGTCACAGTAGTCACAGACTCAGTGGTCAGTGCTGGTACACCTGACCAAGTTCTTAGCCATCACTAAATATTGGTGTAACGGCTGTTTGTGTTGTGTTGTGTGGTGTGTGATGTGTGTGTGTGAGAGAGAGAGAGAGAGAGAGAGAGAAAGGAGAGAGAGAGAGTGAGAGAGAGAGAGGGGGGAGAGAGAGAGAGAAAGAGAGAGAGAGGGGAGAGAGAATTATATTTAAATTTTGCCACCAAAGTAGTAGTTTATTGTGGCACCCCTATCCATACTGTGGAGGGTAACGCAAGAGCATATGTATACACAAAAAGCCTAGGAACTAGGCCCCAAAAGGATTTACAAGAATACATCTGGATTTATATCATTTATATCTACAGTTCACTTATCTGTTAGACCACACACACAATTAAATATATATATATATATATATATATATAAAATATATATATATATATATATATATATATATATATATATATATATATATATATATATATATATATTTTATACAGTGCACCACGCAGAAAACAAGCGGGTATATACAGAAAAAAGACCCCAGTCAGCAGGGTTCGAGGGCGCTGCAGGGAGACTGTCAAGGTTCCCAAAGTGACGCTTACATCAACTCGGCCACAAATGCCTCATAAGCTGGGAAGCCTGATTGACAAGCCAGATTTCTTTCCAGCCTGGGCACAGTGTGCCTCAAGTATGGTTTCAAGCTATTTCAATCTAATCCTGTATGTTTGTGATGCCAGGCGCCATATGCTGCAGCAGTTATTTGTAGATGAATGGTTCAGAGAACCGACAAGTTGGTATATTAGACACGTGTGCAACACTTGGGTATTTATCAGCAGTTATTTGGTTGATGTGCGTCTCAGGGATGTGCTCTGTATGATACCCCAAGATCCTTTTCGTTGAGTGAGGTTTGCAGCTTTTGGCCCCCTAGCCTGTACTCTGTCTGCGGTTCTTCTCTGACCTTCATGACTGCACTTGATGGAGACTCCAGGAGCCAGTTATTGGACCAGGCTTGCAGCCTGTCCAGATCCCCTTTTATACTTACCCTGATCCTCGTCCACTTGTATTTTTCCCCGATAGTTTCACATCGTCTGCAAACAGGGACACCTCTGACTCTATCTCTTCCGTCATGCCATTCACATATACAAGAAACAGCACCGGCCCTAGGATGACCCTTGTGGAACCCCGCCGTACGGTGACCATCTGATATCCGTCAGTACCTTTTACTGTTGTTTCATTCCTGCGGGTACTCTGACCCTTTGCAGGCCCCCTTTCCTGTTTTTCCCTGCCTGCTCCTCTATTTTTGCACTAATTTTTTTTGTGTGGCACTGTTCGAAGCTTTTTACTCTAAGACAATGTAGTCTATCCACTTATCTCAACTGTCTTCTTCTGTCATCGCTGTAAAAAATCCAGTAGGTTTGTGACACAGGATTTACCTTTCCCCTTGAAACCATGCGGGTTTAAATCGTGTACAAGTTCCATTCCTTTCTAGGTGCTCCACCACTCTTCTCTTGATAAGTTCTCCATAACTTGGCATACTGTACATGTCAGTGACACTGCTCTAGTTTGTGTGTGTGTGTGTGTGTGTGCTTGCCTATTTGGCTTGCAGGGGTCGATTCACGCTCCGGGCCCGTCCTCTTCGCTGGTGTGTGCGTGTGTGCTGCATTGTGTGCCTTTTCGGGTTAAAAGTTATATGACTGAACTAATAATATTTGTTAATTTTAGAGATAATAAAAATAATTTGGTGAGTCAAGTAGGCTTCAGTTTCTTAAATTATTGAGTAATTCTTCAGCATGTAAGAGGCTGGTAGACACAGAAACCATTGAGGGAAGAGGGTACTACCTCCTTTTCCCCAGTGTGCTACGGAAGTGGGTAAACGTTTTACACTCTGGCAGTATTGCTGTTCTTTTTCTGTCTTGTGAACACTTAAGACGAGAGACGAGTGCTACAAGCCTCACCTTACCTTCACCACACACCACTTTCCTGTCAGGTTCTTAATATTTTTCAGTCTTTTCGAGTGAAACGAGTCTTGGTGAGAGACCGCGCCGCGGGAACCTGATTCCCAGCCCAAGTAACATTTGTAACGTAACGGCTGTTAACAGATAATATCTGTAAGACTAAAAGGACACTGGTCCCACGTGAACTGACTCATCTGTGCACTTTAATATCCCTGCCTCAGCCATCTAGAAAATTATTAGTTCTGCTTAGAAATAGCTGTCATCTTCTGTGTGGATCTGTTGAAGTGTTTTTTGCTGTCTGTTTATCCTCTCCTGCTGTCTGTTTATCCCTCTCCTGCTGTCTGTTTATCCCTCTCTGCTGTCTGTTTATCCCTCTCCGCTTGTCTGTTTATCCCCCTCCTGCTGTCTGTTTATCCCTCTCCTGCTCTCTGTTTATCCCCCTCCTGCTCTGTTTATCCCTCTCCTGCTGTCTGTTTATCCCCTCTCCTGCTGTCTGTTTATCCTCTCCCGCTCTCTTTTTTATCCCTCTCCTGCTGTCTGTTTATCCTCTCCTGCTGTCTGTTTATCCCCTCCTGCTTCTGTTTATCCCTCTCCTGCTCTCTGTTTATCCCTCTCCTGCTCTCTGTTTATCCCTCTCCTGCTCTGTGTTTATCCCTCTCCTGCTCTCTGTTTATCCCTCTCCTGCTGTCTGTTTATCCCTCTCCTGCTCTCTGTTTTTCCCTCTCCTGTGTCTGTTTATCCCTCTCCTGCTCTCTTTTATCCCTCTCCTGCTGTCTGTTTATCCATCTCCTGCTCTCTGTTTATCCCTCTCCTGCTCTCTGTTTATCCCTCTCCTGCTGTCTGTTTATCCCTCTCCTGCTCTCTGTTTATCCCTCTCCTGCTGTCTGTTTATCCCTCTCCTGCTCTCTGTTTATCCTCTCTGCGTCTGTTTATCCCTCTCCTGCTCTCTGTTTATCCCTCTCCTGCTGTCTGTTTATCCCTCTCCTGCTCTCTGTTTATCCCTCTCCTGCTCTCTGTTTATCCCTCTCCCGCTGTCTGTTTATCCCCCTCCTGCTGTTGTTTATCCCTCTCCTGCTGCCTGTTTATCCCTCTCCTGCTGCCTGTTTATCCCTCTCCTGCTCTCTGTTTATCCTCTCCTGCTCTCTGGGTTTTTCCCTCTCTGCTCTTTTTTATCCCTCTCTGCTGTCTGTTTTTCCTCTCCTGCTGTCTGTTTTTTCCCTTCCTGCTGCCTGTTTATCCCTCTCCTGCTGCCTATTTATCCCCCCTTTCCTGCTCTCTGTTTATCCCCCTCCCGCGCTGTTTATCCCCTTTTGCTCTCTGTTTATCCCCCTCCTGCTGTCTGTTTATCCCTCTCCCGCTGCCCGTTTATCCCTCTCCTGCTGCCTGTTTATCCCTCTCCTGCTCTCTGTTTATCCTCTCCCGCTCTCTGTTTATCCCTCTCCTGCTGTTCTGTTTATCCCTTCCTGCTCTCTGTTTAATCCCTCTCTGCTGCCTGTTTATCCCTCTCCTGCTCTCTGTTTATCCCCCTCCTGCTGCCCGTTTATCCCTCTCCCGCTCTCTGCTTATCCCTCTCCTGCTGTCTGTTTATCCCTCTCCTGCTCTCTGTTTATCCCTCTCCTGCTCTGTGTTTATCCCTCTCCTGCTGTCTGTTAATCCCTCTCTGCCTGTGTTTTATCCTCTCCTGTCTGTGTTTATCCCTCTCTGCGTTGTTTATCCCCCTCCCGCTGTTTTTTTCCCTCTCCTGCTGTTGTTATCCTCTCCCGCTCTTGTTTATCCCTCTTGCTCTTGTTTATCCCCCCCTGCTCTGTATTTATCCCTCTCCTGCTCTGGTTTTTCCCCCTTTCCGCTCGTATTTATCCTCTCCTGCTCTGTGTTTTCCCCCTTCCCGCTGTTGTTTATCCCTTCCGCTGTCTGTTTTTTTCCCCCTCCTTTCGTTGGTTTCCCTTTCCCGCTTGATTTTCCCCCTCCCGCTTGTTTTATCCCCCTCCCGTCTTGTTTACCCTCTCCGCTCTGTGTTTTTCCCTCTCCTGCTCTGTTTTATCCCTCTCCCGTGTCTGTTTACCCCCTCCTGCTGTCTGTTTTCCCTCTCTGCTGTTGTTTATCCTTCCCGCTTCCCGTTTTTTCCCTCTCCCGCTTGTTTTTCCCCTTTCCTGCTTTGTTTATCCCCCCCCCTGCTCTGTATTTATCCTCTCCTGCTCTGTGTTTACCCTTCCGCTGCCCGTTTATCCCTCCCGCTGTCTGTTTATCCCTCTCCGCGTTGCGTTTTCCCCCTCTGCTCT